>JANHFO010008610.1:22856-36236 GCA_032468095.1 Pareas carinatus | reverse complement strand
TGGCACTTTGCGATAAATAAGTGGCTTTGGGTTGCAGTTGGGCACTTGGTCTCTAAAAGGTTCACCATCACTGCCCTAGATAGTTTATTAACTATAAATAGATAGGGGTTTGTCTATTTGGGATTTCCATTTTGAAACCAATATTTCAGACTGGCATTAATTTCACTTTGTACTTGGCGTATTTCTTCCTTTAATGAACAGCAAAACTTAAGTGTGAAAGGCATCCTACGATATATGTATCAGTAATGGAAACATGGTAGACCTTTTGGAGTTATTTTTTGTTTGCTCTCACACTTCTTTTTAGCTGCTTTGTATATTGATCTTTACATTTATACATTAATTCCTATGGAATAAATCTATACAATGTAAATATACGGTAGAAGAGGTAAATGTGAATTTATTTGATCTCTTGCTTTTGAGCAACTGGCAAAACTAATTAGTGACCTGTGAAAGGACAGCAGAGTCTGGGCGAGACTAATCTCTGAGGTGTGGGATGATGTCCAGAGGGTAGTTGCCATGACAGAAAATATTTTCTTCCTAGGGCCAAGCAGATGACACTCTCTTGAGGACAAAAACTGGAGCATGCGTGTCCTACTAGATCCAGCAGGATGGTAGATGCCACCTGGGGAAATGCAACTTGGCCACCACATTCTGCACAAACTGTAGCTTCTAGACCAAGTACAAGGGTAGCCCCACAAAGAACACATGGTATCATCATATCATGTGATCACCAAGTAGCTATCCATAAGGGAAAAGAAATGAAGATGATGAAGGCAAAGGAGACAAAGTTATAAACAAAAAAGAAACCAGCAAGTGTAGCAAATGAGAACTGTCGTCTTATATGTTATGTATATGTGATTAGATAATGTAATATATAATTGTAGAATCCCGGAACTCCAGGTCTTATGCTATGCCCTTAAAACCCATCTTTTTGTTCAGGCCGGGTTGTTCTAGCTTCCCCTTTCACGTATTTTAAAATGTTCTATTGACTTGGCTTTAATTGGATTTGGGGGGGGGCTTTTAGTAAAGTTTTTATAGCAAATTCTTAATATTGACCACAGTTTAATACTTTTAATGCTTTTTTAATGGAATGGAATGGTTTTATTTATACCCCGCCCTTCTCCCGAAGGACTCAGGGCGGCTAACAGGCCAGATAAAATCACAATGCAAACACAAACAATAAAACACATTTAAAACATTAAATAAGAACTAATTAAAAAGATGGGGGAAACAATAAAATGACTTCCATCTAAATACTAAAATTGGCTAAAACATTTAAAAACCAATCTAATTCCCGAGTTAAAATTAATGATCTTGTACTGAATATTTTTATCTGACTGTTCACCACCCTGAGTCCTTCGGGAGAAGGGCAGTATATAAATAAAATAAAATAAAATAAATAAATAAATAATAAATAAATAGATTATCTCTGCTCAAAAAAGGCATACTGTTATACCAACCACAACAGCTTTTCACTTAGGCTTCCATTGACAATTGTTTGGAAGCACCTCTAAATACCTACAGTTCTGTTCTTTCTGAGGAAACATACCCTGACTTATAAAGGGTGATTTCTTCAATTTCTGAAGCAGAGAACCTGCCCATTAATAAGATTATTGTCTTGTTTGGATTCAGTGTCAGTCTTTGGTCCTCCTCTACTGTGTTACTCCTTCCAGTTCATCCTGATTCAGATGCCATGAGAAGTAGAGCTCAGTGTAATCTGTAAAATAAATGTGGAAGACACACACACACATGCATGCACACACACACCCTCCCCAATATCTGCCCCTAGAAATTTCATATAGAAATCATATATATATATGTCAATTTTTAAATATATGTCAAATAGCCTTGGTCAATATAGTTTAAAGCCTTCACAGTTGAATCAGGCTGTAATCAGTCCATCCCATGGTTTAACCATCTCTGCCAACTCCATCACCTTTTGCAGTTGCAAAAGTTGCAGCCATTTGTCCATTGTGGGAATCAAAGTATCGTTCGGCTAAAGAAAAAAATATAATTAATTTTGTTTCTACTTGGATTTTGTGCTTGAGGTGGAAAAAAAACCTTTGATTTTGGGTTATGTTGATTAGTTCAGTTTGTTGTTATAGAAAAGGCTGGTATATATTATTATGTAAAAGTAAACAGTCAAGGTTGTATATTATTGCTTTATTCTACTGCACCAAAATGAGTTGGAAGTCAATGGTTTTCTTTGCCTCATTACCCTACACGTTTTCCTCTTTCCCTTTTCCTCCCCTATTTTCCCATTATTTTCATTTTTCTGTATTTTTTATTTTACATTTTGATAAACTAGTAAAAATACTTGAAATGCAACCCATCTCATGGTTAATGGAATAGTATCTCAATAGGAAAATTGCTATTTCTATTTCTATTCCCTATCCTATCTACTTCCTTGCTGATAAATGGTAATGTTTCTTTCCTGTCACTTGTTGCTTTAGTGCCTTCTCCGTAATCTGCCCATCACCAACCAGCTTGATGAATCTACCAATGTAGAATAAGTTATGGAAGTTGGACTGGGTTTGATGCCATAGCTTGAGAACTTGTGGAGAATTATTATATTTAGGCCGCTGAGGTCTGGGCTACAAAAATATATATGACCACTAAAGGGCAGCAAAGAGTTACATAAAATTTCAATTGGTGCATATTTTTGTAATCCAGAAAAGTAATCCTAATTTAAATTTGCACAAACACTTCATAGTTACTAGTTCTGTGTGTGAGGACAGATTTTGTCCAATATTCTTAGAGTTTTTCTGCAATTCCTGATTCTAGCCTCACTTTTCCAGTGTTCTTCCTTGAAACCTTTTCAGTTTGACTATAGAACATGGGCAAGGAAGTAGCAGCCAGGAACTAAATGTGATTAAATTATTTGCTGGGTTGACCAGTTCTGAAATATTTGAAATTAATGATGCTGCATGAGAACCTAGTTTTATTCTAAACGAATATTACAGGAAAATGAGTTCCTATTTTTTTTAGGGTTAGGGTTAGGATTAGCAAGACACACATCTGGGAATGACCCAAATAAAGTAGGGAATGAGACAAATAAGCTCAGGTTATTGCATTGTGTCAATTTCTTAGGCAGTGATGGGTTTTATCTTATGTTAATTGGTTAAAAAATAGCTGTTCAGAAATTAATTAAATTTCAAGTCAAACTCAACTTCTGGTGACTCTGTAGGCATAATCATGAATTTTTCTTGGCAGTAATATGGAAATAGCTTCTCATTGATTTCTGGGGAGTTTTTCAAATTTCTGGTTTAGTTTAGAGCTTGAGTTCTCTAATGATTTGCCATCTAAATACTAACCAGGCATGATATTGGTGACATTTTTAGAGCCTAGAAAAAGTTAGTTGGGTGCTATTATTGTTAAGACACTTGACATTATTTTAATAGCAGGAAAGTTTAAAAAAGCTAAGAGCTTATTCCTGTTTTAAAATATTCCTAATGTTTATATTCTTTGATAAAATTGTATAGGTATCTTTCAGTGGAAATATTCAATTTCTAAAACTCAAAATTTATAATGCACAGTATACTAATAGAAAAAGATGTGGAAGAATAAAGAGCTGCAATTTTAAATAATAAGAGTCTGGAGATGGTTCACATGATTTGGCAGCTAATGTTTTTATGTTGCCGAATTCCTTGGCTTATATTTCTGAGGAGGTGAGACATTCTAGCGGCCACAGCTTGCTCTTCAGAGATAAAAAGCACAGAGGCCAGATTGTTGGCATCACTCGCAGTGTGACCAGGGTAGCAAAAGAATATTTTAAGGAGTCTGCTTTTCTGGTGGGTTTTAGATTCTTCAGTAATTCCCATTTAATTGCTCATCACTTTCAGGCATTGAACAGATTGATCTGCTGCATTGTGAGAACCACTTGGGTTATACTGGAGTCTGAAAACCTTGCTTTCAATATCCCTGTTCTTTAAAGTAAGTTTCTTAGTAGGATTATAAAGGACTTTAGTTAATCCCCCCCTCTCTCCGGAAAGCAGGTATGACAATAGAAAAGGGATTTGGAATAAACATTTGCATGCTATCCTTTAGAGTACCTTCTCCAATCAGGCATCTTCCAGATATATTGATCTACATAACAAAGGAAGCTGATGAGAATTGAAGGCTAACATGTTTGAATGTTGATTGAGGCAGATTTTAGATATATGCCAAGCCAGAAAAATTAAACTAAACTCTATATCTCAGCCTTATTAATAGGATTTTGTGGGTATTGAAAAATGTCTTGAAGTGATTGATTTTTGTATTGAAGTGATTTGGACAGTGAAAATTCCCAGTAGCTTCATAACCAGTTAAAGAGTTGTAGGTTGTATAGCTTCAGAGCATTTCTGCAACATCTGTTTATACCTTCTTAAAATAGCTGTCTTTTGTATCTTGCCCTCTGTTCTGTCTCTTTTCTATTATTCCAATTCCCATTTTACATATATTAACATTTTAAATAAGATTTATGTATTTGTAATATAAGTTCCTGAACTTATATTAATAAGTAATATAAATAATGTGTGCTTTGAATGTCAGGTGGAGCTGACAGACACTGTTAAATAAAGAATTATTGCTTACCAAATTCTGGAGCACTATGACTGCGGTACTTTGAGAATCAAGTCATAACGTGCTAGTGTTTTCAGAGAGATAAAGACTGCTTTGTATTTTAAAATAGAAGATTTTTATTCCTAATACAATAAGACAAGATTTATAGGTAATCAAATACAGGAAATTGGATTATGTTTTAGATTAGATGGAGTGATAGGAGAATTATTTAACTATCTGAACTGTGTTTCAATAAAAAATGATCAAGTAGGCAATATATTAGGTCTATTTTCCTAACTTCCTTTAAAAAAGAAAGGAGAGTAAACATAAATAAAACTGTTCATACAGTTTGTATAGTATGGATTCCATAACTGTATACTTGCTTTCATTTAACATTAAAGCATCTCTTTTTCCAAATACATATTTGACTTCTTTTTTCTATTGCTGAGCTTTCAAAAAGGTTTGTTCCTCTCACATGAGCATATGAAAATACCTTGCTTGAGACCATGTGCATGATAAATTCTTGTATATTTGAGAAATATGAATTCAGATGATCTTGCAACTAATGGAAACACAGCTTCTTCCTTCTTGGACTTCCTTGCATTTTCAGTGTAGTATTGTTTGCTTTGATGTGTTGCTTTGATTACTGCTTTTCCTTCAAATTATAATTGGAAGCAATGCTTTGAAGTGGGCTCCCAGTTGTAGACTTGTGTGGTAATATTAACCAAAATTTGCTGACCTAGACATCATAGCAAACTAAGAACTAGGCAACAGTAAAAAAGTGAAACCATATTATGGACATGTTTGGACAAGATGACATGGCTTACCGCAAATCCCTTTGGAAATTCCTTCATTCATCTTCCTTCTGTCCATATGTATAAATCGGAGAGACAATCTCTGATTTGTTTTAAGCTTTTTCATATTTGTTCCAGGGAACAATGTGACAATCTCAAAACAAATGAGTTGTTCATGTGCAGCATATCTGTGGGCATAATTTTAGCTACCATACAGAATGTTATTCAAACATAGTTGATGAGCAAAGACTAAAGTTTGGTGAGATTGTGATTAATGACTGATTTCTTGACTTTGGAAGTTTGTTTGAATTGAGCTTGCCGGTGAGAAAAGAAAGGTTATAAGATATATTCTTTTGCCTTTTCTAGAAAAGCGACTCTTGGCTTAACAAGAAAGACCCTTGTGGCATTTTAAAGAATAGCAATTATTTCCTAGAATAAATCTTTGTAGGCAAGATGCTACTCTTCAAAATTCAGAAACTCGTATATATTGAATATTCAAGGTTCTTTTTTGTGGGAGTTGTGAAGCTGTTGCTCTCTCCATTGCAGCAAATGTTTCAAGGGGCAAGGTTAATGCTTTGAACTGAGCAATGATATGGCCAATTCCCTCTGATCAGTTTCTAGGCAACTTGGGATGCTTCTTTCTCTCTCTTGACTTGGCATGAGAAATGAAGCAAGAGTTGCTAGTTGGAAGAATGTCTTGGCTGCTTGACTATTCAACAAATCTTCCCTATCTTCCCATGCTTCTTTTTGATCTGCAAAGTTTATAGAATACCATTGAGATGAATTTTAAAAAAAGCAATTGGATTTTTCTCTTCCAGGTAGAGATGGACTATGTTTTGAAATTGTCCAGTTTCTTCTTGATAGACATCATTTTGCTAGAATTGTCTGTAGCTGTTTCCTTTTCCCCATAATGCATGTTTCGATTACTAGTGATACTGTTTAGCTACATAGCCTTTCATTGGCAACATTTTTGATTGCCTTTGATTTTTTTCAAGCATTTCAAAGGACTTTTCTAGTGACTCTTGCTTTTGTGTTATGTCTCTAAAATATATGTCTTGTATTCATTATTAGCAGTGCCATTGAGCATCCTGCTTTTACTTCGTCCAGTATTAAATAATTCAAGTTATTCAGTCCAAAGGATTCTCAACATTTATCCAGTGCCACAATTCCAAGGCATTAGTTTTTCTTCATTCACCCTTTGAGCTTTCACGGCCATATATTTCAATTGAGAATGCTGTAGTCCTGACAATGCATAACTTTTTTGGCAGCATTAGTGCTCTGCACCCTACTAGGCATGTCATGCTCTTTTCCCCAAGAAGCAAATGTCTCTTTAGCTCATAGCTACAGTTTCCAACTCTGTGAATATTGAGCCATGAAGATAAAGATGTTCCTTCATACTCCATGTATCACATTTCCCTGCCTGTTCGCACATGGTTGGCGTTGCTTGTAGCCACAAACTTACGGGTTTATTCTGTTTTTTAAACACTAAGCAGCAGACCAGCTTTTGCACTCTTCTTTCA
Source organism: Pareas carinatus (assembly GCA_032468095.1). Taxonomy (NCBI): domain Eukaryota; kingdom Metazoa; phylum Chordata; class Lepidosauria; order Squamata; family Pareidae; genus Pareas; species Pareas carinatus. Next base: position 29,383 of record JANHFO010008610.1, on the reverse strand, counting down.
CCTTTCACAAGGCATCCCTTAAGTGTCCCTTGCTTTCAGACATCAAGGTTGTTAATTTTTCTCCTGATGATTTTATTTCCAATGTCTCCTTCTTCTAGTCTTAACATTTTGCATAATAAAGTCTTAGTGATAGTATATAACTTAGCCCATTCTTTCCCTATTTTGAACTATTTGGTCACTCCATATTCAGTTCTAATTGTTGCTGACTGGTCGCCATACAGAGTCTTCCACAGAGAAATCAGGTGACCTGGTACAATCGATTTTTTAAAGGCAGTCTACAGCTTATGGTCTAAATGAAGTTTTTTTTAAAGGCAAACTGTAGTTCATAGTCTTTTTATAAGCAGTAAAAGTCTTTTTATGAGGGTAAAAATGGGTATCTTTTGGCAACTCTTGCTTTTTCCATTGCCCACCAAATGTTAATTATTGTTACCCGGGACACTCATGCCTATTTTGAATCCAGATTGTATGTATAGTAGTTTTTATTCCATGTGTTGTTAAAATCTTGATTACAAAATCTTATTCATAATCTTACAAAGACATGTGAGAAACACAACATTTCAACAGTTTGAGATTTTTTAGCAGTGCCCTTCTTTGATCTTGTCAATGATGCTAAGATGCATCCATTCTTCCAGACATTAGATTCCTAGCCATAATAAAAAAAGAAAGATTGGCTCATGAAAATAAAATAGAATCTCCTCAATATAATATGTCAGACAGTTGTTTTTTTTAAAAAAAACTTTATATAAATTTGAATGTTCCCCTCTATCTTAAACTTGGACCCTGGACCACATGTGCCCCCTGCTTTTTCCTACTTTGTGTGAGTTCAGTGGTCCCATCTCCTCAATTCTGCCTAAATGTCTGCAAAGAGAGATAAAAGGGCATGGTAACAATGGGACAAATGCTGTAAAATATGGTAAATCTAAAATACTTTTAATAAACTGAAATGAACACCAATGAAAACTATTATTCACACAGTAGTAATTGGCGAGGCTACACTCTAAGCAAAAGCAACGTGACTTCAATATTTGCAGGTTTGGGAAAGAAACATTAAAACTACGCATTGTAGAAATGGAAGATCTTTTTTCCTTTTAAGATTAGTACTCTTTTGATCAATTTTGAAGTTTTGGATACTGACATCAGAGGTTACTGCAAAAAAAAGAAAGAAAGATGGAACTGTCATGTCTTCACTATCTGTATTTATGGTTCAGAAATACGTATATAGTACAATAATTTTATTTGTCCAGATGCAAATAGTTTTTTTCTAAGAAAAATTAATAGGATAGTCATGCTGCTGTTTTGCTGAAGATTTTTAGTTTATAAAGAAAAAATCTTGCCACTTTTCATCTTTAATAAATATACTCAGTTACAAAACAAATATCAAATAACCAAAGTAATATTAAGATTATTTTAATATTTTAATAATTTTAATACCTTAAAATTATAAACTGTTGGGAGGGCCAGGTTATTTGGCTACATTGGTCCTGAAGAACCTGTCCTCAAATGGTAAATATCAAGAATTTGTTTTGGGATTATGTAACTCTTTGAAAGTGGGATAAGCCCATGGATAGAAGAAATATTTCCTATATCCTGGGTTGAGGCTTTATAAATACTACCGTGTTTCCCCCCAAATAAGATCGAATCTTATATTAATTTTTGCTCCAAAAGACACATTAGTACTTATTTTCCTGTTAGGTCTTATTTTCAGGAAGATATGATACTAAATGTGTCCTTCTGGCTGACAATCTTAACGGGGGGGGCTTATTTTCTGGGAATCAAGGTAGGACCTAGGGAAAAATTATATCAGTACAGCAACATGGTTATAAGAAGATGTATCAGGGAGAAGTTTGGCTGTCTCAAACTGTATCAGCTGTGCTTCTGTACACTTTTCAAAACCATGCCAGTAGAAGGCAGTAGTAAATAGCCAGTGTTCTCAAACAGCAAGCAAAACGCAGATAGCTCTCACCTTATGAGGATAAAAATAAATAGGTAAATGTTATGAACTTAACATAGATCTTATGTAACCGTGTGCTTAATGAAAACATTACACAATCTGAATGGAATGTGTAAATGCTTGTTTAAAAATGCTGACTAGGTAAATGGGGATTCTTAAGCTTGAATTTGTTTCATAGAAAGAGGCTGACAATCACTGGTAAAGTCTTGAAAATAATCTGATACAAAGCTTTGTTTTAAGGTAAGATCATCTACACATTTGACACTGTAATTGGTTAACGAGTGTATTCGTTGTTGTTTTTCTCACCTTGTAATGCAGCCCATGCAGCTTCAGCCCTTTTCTTCAGCCCTCAGAGGCCTCCACATGGCGCTGAAATTGGGCAGCAATCCACCTATTTACAGTGGTGCTTAAAAATTTGAGAATCCTTTTCAATTTTCAGTATTTTTGCATAAAGCATGATGTCTTCTCCACGCAAGCAATAAAATTATATAAAAGAAAAAATGTTATGCATGTTCATTATGCATGTTCATAAAAAAATAAATAAAAAATTATTTTATTGAGGAATATGAAAGAAAGCAGGGAAGGCCTGGGTTTTTCCCCCAGGCTCTGGGGCCAGGATGTTCATGGAGCTGGCACAAGGTAGGTGCTGAATGAATGAGACTTTTATCTCAACATTGTTTATGTTATGTTTATGTTAAATGGTCTTTTTAGCATATTGAAATTTTATTTTGTCTGTCTCCCAGATTTGCTTCTAATAAATTTAACAACAACAACAACTTAACTGTATTTTCATCATGCTTTGATGCTCTATAATTACTTTTCTGACCCCACTCCCCCAAACTTACATTTGCAATTTCATATTTAAACTCATCAGCTTGCTTGCTTCTCAGAAGCATTAAAACCATTTACCTTTACTTGGGAAAAGCAAGCAAATATATATTGGATGCTGACCTTTATCATCTTCATCAACAGCAATAATTAAAACAGCGATGAAGATCTTCAAGTATAGAGTCATACAGAAAGCCAAACATCATGCTATTTGCATACTCTTTTGCTTGCAATGTTATTTTTTAGAATCACCTTATTGAGGAGATAGGTAGTAATTAAATTTAAAAACACCAACCAACCAACCAACCAACAAATAAATATGTTGAAGATTTGCAGTCTGCAGAGATATAGTATCAAATTAAATTGACCAGCAGTGGAAGTTAATAATAATCAGTAAGGAATGTGTGGTGGTGCTTGCAAAATTAGAATTATACATATTAAGCAAAATAGGCATCGTTGGGTTAAGTTTATGTAATTTGCTAAATACATAATTTCTAACTTAGTAAACTCTGAAATTTCAAGCACAAAGATGGACACAGTCATTACTGTTGTTACTATTGTTAAAGTTCAATGTTAAATTTTTATGTTTTCTGTACACCACCAATTCCCCCTTTCTCCTCCCGACTCCCCCCCTTCCCATTCCCTTCCCCCATATCCCATATTTTGTAAATATTGTTAAAGTTCAATGTTAAATTTTTATGTTTTCTGTACACCGCCCTGAGTCCTTTGGGAGAAGGGCGGTATATAAATCTAAATAAAAAAAAACTGTAACAATGCCAGATGGGTCTAGATTGCATTCTTATGTGAACCCCACAAAATTCCCATTGTACTTATTAAACCTAAGAGACAGAAATTCCTATTGGTATCAGTATAGATTTCAATAAGCTCGAGGGAACAACCAGCTTATACATGTATATTAGTTGTGATGATTGCATAATAGCTTGGTACATAGATAGCATCCTTTTCTAGAACAGTTGCTGGATATTATGAGTAGGAACATTCCACCAAATATATGTGTGGTTATATATATATATTTGTCATAATTTTATAGTTTCTATGGTTATTTAGGAACAGAATGGTAAATTAGATATGACTTTATTCTTATCTAGCATATATTTTTATTTTGGAAAGTTTAGAATTACATTTAATAGATCATCATGACCCTAATGAAATCTTTATATGTAAAATGAAAACTAATGAAAAAATAGTTTCGCACATCCCTATTCTTTTAAAAACATTTTTGTAACATGTATTTTAAATAATTTAATTGGCCCAGTTTGTACACATATCCCTTTGATGAATTTAAATTGCATTTTTTTTTCTTGGCAAGACTGTTATTAATCTGTAACTGAGTGTGTGGGTTGGCTAACCATCTGATTTATCAAGAACTCCAGGAAATCATTTGATCTATTATGCTGTAATGGATCTGTATATCTCACTGGTTGTAAATATGACGGAGGAAAGATAAGCTGAGATGCTGCTTTGTTTCTTAAACTGATCTTTTGTACGCACTTCCTTCCCCATTGAGTAAAGTGGAAAAATAATATGTGAGATGTTTTGTAGTGAATTTTGGTTAAAAACTAGTAACCACAAATAGGTTAGTTTTGTGTTTACAGATGAAACCCTTAAATAAGAAAACTAACTATAGTTTGTGTAGTGTAATGAGGGGAAAGGATAATGAGTTTTTGTTGAATACTAATTGCCATTGAGTTGTTCAGGGAGATTGTATAAGAATGAGAGACTTGTAAATTAGTCACCAATTCTATTGTACATTGAAGGGAGGGAAAGACAGCTCTGTAAAGGTGCCAACCTTACAAATATCTTTATGGGAGCTTGTGAAATTTAGACATAATCTGGAAAAAGTGGTTTTAGAGGTAAAGTACCATGGTTGTGGTTGTGGTGGGAAGAGCAGTATTTCCTTTTTTAAAATTAATGGACAAAGTATTATTGTCTGCCAAAGCTATAAATTAAGAATGAAATCTTGAAACAAAAGAACTCAGAATGTGATTAGAGTGGCCAATTATTGGTTTAAATATTGTTTTCAGAGTTTCATCTTTTAGATGGCTCATGCTTTAAAATAATATAATAGGATTAAATATTTTAATGTTGCAAAACACAATAAAGGAAATAATTGCCCTAGTTTTCTATATCATTCTGAGACAATGCAAAAAAGTTTTTTGCCTTCTCAAACAACCCTGATTATTCGTTACTGAGGTTTGGAAAATGAAAAGGCAAGTTAATGATTAATTGGCACACCGTGACCTTTCCAGTGACTGTAGACTAGGATACGGCAGCCCCACTCCTGGGTGCACATCTTATTTTAACTTGACTCTGTCTGCTTTCATGTTAGCCCATGTGCATTAATGCAGAGAACAGACTCCTATTGCCTTTCCTGGGTTTAGAGAGCAATTTGTTTTTGTATGGTTCAACTTTTTCGTTTCCTACTGCTTACTGTGCTGCTCCATGCAACAGCCAGTACCACTTAAAAGTGGTGTTTGATTAGCAAAAGCAATGGATTCGGATTCAGATGCACCTTTTCATTATTCTTGGCCATCCTTACCTAAAATGAAGATTCGAAAAAGGACATCCAAACCAAAAGGTAGAGAAAAAATTCTTCTTTTACATTCTTCCTCTCCTTTGTTTGTTTATTTTGTTTAATAGGTGCATACAGATGAAAGTCGATTGTTCTGGTGCTTTTTGTCATTTCAAAATATTTAAAAAACTGTCTCGCAGATGCCAAAAAGTTTGAAAATCACACAATAATTTCTTCAATAATTTTGTCTCTTTTAAGTTAGCTTGATATCTTTTAATATGCATGCATTCAAATTCTAAATTAGTTTATTTAATCGAAACTATTTATAATTTTATTATAGCTTACTTTAAGCAGTGTTGAACAAATGCACTAAAAGATATGTATTTTAAAAGATAATTGAAATGAATGACCTATCAGATGTGATCTGTAAACAGCTCTGTTTTTATTTTGCTTTGTTTACCCATGAGTGACTTTAATTATATCTCTAGAGGTTGTTATATTGAAAGCTCATTGGCTCCTTTACAGAATCTTAGCCCTACGAGATTTAAACAAAGGAAAAGATTTAAACAAAAGGGAAAAAAAACTTTCCTTCCTATATGAAACTTGGTCTTTGATGGTTATCGTAATGGTTTCAGTCAGAAACAAGAATATCTTTTTATAAGAAGATATATTTAAAAAGCATTGATTTAGCAAGGCAGTCAAGGCTGTTAACAGAGCTTAGATGCTGTACCAGAATTATGTCACGCTTCTGTAATCAGCCCTGGCTTTGAGCCTGTTTTCAGTGCTGCCTTAATGTCCTGAATGGTTTTGGTCAAGGTTACTGAAGGCCATCGTCTGTGGACTTTCTTTGGGTGGCCTTTTAATTTGAGTTTGAAGGACAAGGAATATTTCTCCGGTGTAAGGAAATTTGGTACTAACAGAATTCTCATCCCAGTATGAGGTTTGTGTTGTAACCAAATTGTCTTTTCACCACCAAGTGGAAATCTTTTTTCTTTACTCAGGCTTGCTAGTTTTCCTGTTTTGTAACTTGTTCTGTTTTTCAATCCTTTCATTACTTTTATCTTTTGCTATTTCTGCCTTGATTTCATTTGTTTTCGTAGATTTTCACGGGCACAGGTATGTAGGACCAGGTGTGTTTGGGTCTTTTCCCGTGTAGAGTGGAAAGTCTCTTGGCGACGTTTCGGCAAGGTCTCACTTGCCATCTTCAGGCTGGTG
>JANHFO010008609.1:0-12342 GCA_032468095.1 Pareas carinatus | reverse complement strand
ATTAATTCAAGCTGATGAAGCTTGCTCGTTGGTAATTCTTAGGTAGAGGTCCAAGGACAAATACTTTATCAGGTTTGTGAGGATTGTGAGATTTAGCTGCAAAATGCATAGATATAATTGTTCTTATCAAGCATATGAATAAGGGTATAAGACAAGGTAAGCAAGTAAGGCTACAAAATGCTAATCCTAACAGAAACAACACTTAACGCCAATCTCCAAAGATACTTCCAAAACATCCATCCTCATTAAGGGCACTCACCCAGGTTTGGACAGGCACATGTGCTATTTTCCTCATCCTATTTGTGATTTGATCAATTGCTTTGCCATTGTCATCAAGTTGGAGACAGCAATTTGTTACATTGATCATTCCACAAACACCTCCTTCCTTAGCCAATAGATAATCCAAGGCTAGATGGTTCTGATATATAACCTGTTTTCATCTGAGAATTATCTTTGACCAATAGGTTTAAGGCAAGAGCAGTTTCATTGGTAATGATCTCAACTACTGTCTATAGGTGGATAGTTCAGGTGATCATATAGATAGGAGTTCTATAGCGCCACATTTCATCTTCTCTCCAAGTGGCAGGGTCATTTTATTTATTTATTTAATTATTTATTTATTTGTTCAAATTTTTATACCGCCCTTCTTCCCGAAGGGACCCAGGGCAGTGTACAGCTGTTTAAAACACACTAAACATGACAAAGACAATTTAAGAACCAATTAAAAATAATATAAATCCAGGCTAAATTTAAAAACCACAAAATACAACCAATTTTGGCCAGATCTAAAATTTTAAAATTTAAAATTTCTATCGTGTTAAAAGTGGGAGAAGGCATGATTAGGCCAAACCAGCCTGTACAAAGAGGTAGGTTTTTAAAGCATGGCGGAAAGCACGGAGGTCCGAGATAAAATGCGAATCTCTTGGGGGAGGTCATTCCAGAGGGTGGGAGCTGCCACAGAGAAGGCTCTCCCCCTGGGGGTCACCAGCCGACATTGTCTGGCTAACGGCACCCTGAGAAGGCCCTCTCTGTGGGTGCGAACAGATCAGTGGGAGGTATTTCCTGGCAGAATGCGGTCCTATAGATAGTTGGGTCCTAAGCCATGGAGCACTTTAAAGGTAATAACAAGCACCTTGAAGCACACCCGGAAGCACACTGGCAACCAGTGCAGCTCGTGCAGGAGGGGGGGCCACATGGGTTCTACCACTGGCCCCCATAATCCCCCTTGCGACCGCATTCTGTACCAGTTGGAGCTTCTGGACGCGACCCAAGAGAAACCCCATGGAGAGATCATTACGGTAGTCCAGGCAGGCCGTGACGAGTGCCTGAGTGACCGTCCACATAGCATCACGATCTAGAAGGGAACGCAACACCCAAGTTGCGGACCCTTTCTATGGGGGCCAAAGACTCGCCCCCAATAGCCAACGATGGATCTGTATAATATGCCCTGGAGGCCACTCAGCTTTCTCCCAATTCTCTATTTTCAAGGTGCTCCACTTACGTCTGGAGCCTCTTTCCTCATAGAAAGATATGCCCAATCTTTCTCCTTGAGGAATTGGTAATAGGAAAACATTGGTTTAATATTGCCCAATACACATGAACAAAACAAATTTAGTGGAAGAAAAGTAAATGAAAATTTACCACAAATCCAAGAGTAGTCACAAGGTGCAGGAATTGGACCTGTTGAACTTTTCCATAGCGAGGCTGTAATAGTATTAGCAAGAAGGTTCCTTGAGGCATAATTTTTCTGTTAACCCAGTTTGTGATGATGGAGCCATTGTATATTCTGGTTCTCACAGACCAAAGCTCCAATATTAATGGAGTTAGGATGACAAACTTGGGAAAAACAAAATTTCAAAGCAAATTTGTCCTTCTGTGGAATGGGATGTAGTCTTAGTTGTTCCCAGTATGGGCCAATTATCTGAAGGCAATTTATCAACAAGGGTCTGAATAGTAATGGAGGAGGAATATTTGATTCCCTTGGGGTTAAAACAAATTGTTTCCATGATCTGTGTGTAGCTTTGATATTGGGTTTCATTGTGGACACACTTTCCCAATGTTCCCATATAAGTGTAGTATGTGTGGTAAACCAGAGTTTTTGAAACCTTAGAAGCCTGTCTTGTAACTCTGAGACATTGGGTACATAGATCATTTTGTCTAGTTACTTGACTTCAACCTCTAGATCTATCCTTCAGGTTAGAACCAGTTGCCGATGTTCAAAGCAGTATAATTAGGATCAAAATCATCATTTTCACTATCACATAACCAGTCCCAATCTTCAGACTTGAGGTCGCTGGGGTCTGAATCAACCTCGTTGTAGATAACACTGTTGATCTCATAGACTGTTGGTTCTTCAGATTCTGTTTCCCACTCAGTTGTCTCCTCTGGGATGAGTGAGAAATCCTGTAATACAACAAAGTCAATAGAAATGGCAAAAGGAGTAAGCATAGGGGAATGCAAAATTGGATCTAGAGCAGTTTTAAGGCACATTGGAAGTTGGGTGATGCAAGCAAAGTTTAAGGCCTTCCAATTGTTGGGATTGCCACTGTTCCTCTGGTGCTGGCACTTGCTTCAGGGGAATGAAGTCTCCTGACACAATTTAGCTAAGTTAAGTTTTAGAGTTCTATTTAAGCATTCAGCAGCTGCTGAAGCTTGAGGACGATATGAAGAATGAAGATGCCAAGGGATGTCAAGGAACTGGGCAACTCCTTTGAAATGAGGTTGCATCCTTTATCTGATTCAAGACCAAATCTAGGTATAATAGATTCTATAAGGGCATTAACAATTTCAGGTGCTGCTTGTTGGGAAAACTTCAGGCCAACCTGAGAACATCTCTACCGTGACCAGAAGATTGTTCTTCATCCCATGTTTTGGTAACTCAGTAAAGTCAATTTGCCATGCATCACCAACATAATGAGCAATCCTTAGTTGTCCTTTGGGAACTTCTTTTTCTCCTTTTGGGTTGTTTAGCTGGCAGATGATGCATGCTTGGACAGCTTGTCATGCAGCAACTTTCAGATGGGTGTTTCAATAACATTGCTTCAGAAAAGTTGTCATTCGTCGTGTGGACCAGTGGGTTGAAATGTGGAGTCGCTGGACTGTCTTTGGCAGAATAGATTGTAGAAGTTGATTCCTCTCTTCTGCAACCCACCGTCCTTTATGCCATTCTCCTTTGGGTAAAAGAATATCAGTTTCTCCATAAAGGTTGGTTAGAAATTCTCCAGTAGCTGTGGGAACAAGGGGGGCTATGCAGGCTATAGTTATTTGATATTGAAATGCTCCTTGCTGGGCATAATGATCAGCCATCCTGTTTCCCCTTGCAATGTATTATGTGCCTGATTGGTGACCTTGGCAATAAATAATGGCTATTTGAGATGGAAGTTGTAAAGTGTCCATTAAATCCACAAGTAAGCTTTTCATTTTTAATGGTTTTCCATCAGCTCCCGCAAAACCTCTTTCTTTCCATAGCATTCCATGTGTGTGTGTGCTGGTAAAAAGGCATAATGGCTATCAGCAAAAATGTTGACACTTTGTTTTGTAGCCAATTTACAAGCCTGAATTAATGCAAAGAGTTCAGCTGCTTGTGCTGACCAAGTTGATGGGAGGGGGTCCACTTCAAGGGGTTTTGCTAGAGAGACCACAGCATATCCAGTTTTTCTCTCTCCTTGATGAATAAATGAGGAACCATCCATCCATGCTTGCATCTGAGGCTCTTGCAAAGTTTCCATTATTAAATCCTGTCTGACCCCCATTAGTAGTTTTAAGACTTCTAAGCAGTCATGTGGAAGGACTTTGCTAGGTCCATAAGTAGGGAGTAATGTAGCTGGGTTGAGCAATGTGCATCTCTCTACATGGAGACTTTCTTGTTCCAGGAGCTGGCTAACTTATTTGCCTACTTGGGCTGAAGTCACCCATACAGGTAGCTTTTGCTCTAACAAGGTTTTTACTGAATGGGGGGTGAACACAGTTAATGGAGCACCAAGTGTGATTTTTACAGATTATTGGTCAAGGTCTGCAGTTGCAGTCACTGCTATTAGACATGCTGGCCATCCTGCTGTGACAGGATCTAGATGTCTAGATAGACAGGCCACTGGAAATTTGAAACCATCCACTTGTTGTGTTAAAACTCCCAAAGCACATCCCTCCTTCTCATGGCAGAAGAGTTCAAAGGGGGCACTTTGATCTGGCAACACTAAAGCTGTAGAACGTTCAAGCCACAAATTCAATTCTTCCAATGCACTTTAGTGTTGCTCTGTCCATTTCCAGAGGGTGATTGCTTGAGTTAGGTTAAACAATGGTCTAGCCACCAGGGAAAATTCAGGGATCCATAAATGTGCAAATCCAGCTATCCCAAGAAAATTCTGAGCTGATTTACATCTCTGGGTTGTGGCAAAGACTGTATGCCTGAAATTCTGCTTGGACGCAAGCATCGTTTTCCTTTAGTTAACACAAGCCAAGATGATTCACTTTCTGCTTAACCCACTGCACCTTCCCCTTAGACACATGATATCCACACTGGCTTAGATGATTTAAGAGTCTCATTGATGTGGTTTCTGCTTCTTGTGAGGATTCAGCAGCCACCAAAATATCATCCACATATTGAAGTAAAGAGCAAGGTCAGTGTTCAAAATCTTGCAAGCCCCTAGATAAGACAGCTGCAAAAACAGTAGGACTATTTTTATATCCTTGTGGGAGTTGAGTCCAGGTTAGCTGACTCTTTGGCTCCAGTATGAGAATTCTCCCACTCAAAAGCAAACCATGGCTGGCACTTAGGAGCTAACAGTATGCAGAAAAAGGCATCCTTTAAATCAATCACAGTATACAAATTTGCCTCTGAGTCAGGGATGTCAGCAAAGCGTAAGAACTGGCTACAACACAATGGAGACTTTGAATGCAGAAATTTGTCTGTCTTTGATCATGAACCATTTTCCCACTAACCATTTGACTTGGGGACTGGAAAGATCATGTTATTTTTCCAGTTAAACAGATCAATAGTATAAAAAGGTGTGTATATTAAAACTGTCCCTCCTGCTGGAGCTGGAACTTGTCTGAGGGGAAAAACTGTGGCTTGGCCACTGGTCTCCTTGTCAGAATCAGGACTTAAACTTGCTTCTTCCACCTTTTGTTTTGCCCTTTGCCAAGTAGACAGGACTGGAATGGATGTTGGGCTTGGCAATGATGGGTATATAGATCCAGGTGCAGGTAGATCCTCTGGGACAATGGGTGCTTGCAGAGTGGGTGGTTGTGGTGAAGGTACTACATATGCCCGAAGCAATCTTGCTAGCCAGGTTGATTCATTAGGATCAATTGGTAAAATAGGCTCTTTTGGGTTTTTTGCTGTTTGCTTAGTTTCTTAAACTGGATACGTTAGTGCTGCAGTAAGAGCAGGTACTGGCAGCCCACAGACAATTAAGATATTTTGTCTGCAGTCAAGTTTTGGAAGAATGTGAGATAATTATTATCTTCTGTTCTTCCCTGTGTTATCAACACTCCTGCTAAATTATCTATCCTTTCCCACTCTATTGATTCCTCAGCTGGCCAAAGTTTCTGCCCTGCATCCATAAAACAAGTTGGCCAAACATCCCTACAGAAGGAGGTCAATCTTTTCTTAGATGGATTATAGTTTTCTGTCAGATAAGGTTCCAAAGCCTCCCAGTGCATAACAATACACTTTAATAGAGAGCCATGAAGGGCTGAATTATTCAACCCTGCAGGTCGGGAAACCTTACTTCCCATGTCTGTCCACCCTCTTACACAATCAATCCCTTTGACTGTTCTTTCACTCTTCCAGTTAGACAAATATATAAAAATCACTGAGCACCACTTCCCTGGCTGTGGATCAGGTTTGTACTCACCAATCACCAAACTTGGATTTTTTTTTCTGGTGTAAGTCCTCAACCAGGGTCACTCCAGATCCCGTGACCTGAATCAAAGCTTTTTTATTTCGAATTTGCCACCTTACCCCTTATATAAAGCATGACAGGCTTTATATGCTTTGTGACTGTTGCTGGTTGCAGTCAGCCTAAAGGAGAAAACTCTTAAAACTAATGACACTGTTATATCTAATTACTGTGAACAAAATGTGGAGCCACTATCATGCCTGCATCACCACACAGATGGTCTTCAATGGGGTGCTTTGTCTGTTTGGACCCCTTGGATTCTGATGTATTCCATAATTGCCTGAGGTTGCATTTCCCCATTCAACAATTATCCACAATCAAGTAATTTTCTTAGGTCTCAATTTCTGCTTGTAAAACAGACAGAAGCTGGGTTCAAGTCAACCTTTGCACAGATGCATCAGCTGTGCCCTTTCCTGGATTGGTGGATGGGAGGCTTCAGACAGTCACTCATGGCCTAGTCACCTCACAATTGGATTACTGTAAAAGGGCTGCCTTTAAAGACCATCCGGAAGCTACAGCTGGTCCAGACTTAGGCAACATGGTTGCTGGTTATCAAAGAATTTCATGGCATACGGCCTGGCTAGCTTAAGTACCACTTATCTGTACTTGGTTTTGCCTATCTAGTTGGTCTAACAGTGTGGGTGTGTTTCAAGTTTCATTAATTAAAATATGCCATCTTGCAGGGGACATTAGGTATGCATACCCTGTTCTTATTATTGCCCTCCAACCAAAGATTTGTGTGTTTCTGATCCTTAGGTCAATCAGAAAATTGTAGAAGAGCTGGTTGTTCTCCTAGGTTGATTGTGGCAATATTTATGGTATGAGTTTCTTTCTTTTCTTTTGCTCTCCTTTGCTTTGCGTTTGTTTGTGCGTGTGTGAGTGTGTGTGTGTGTCTCTCTCTGTGTTAATTATTTTTTACTCTTTTTGACTGTTACATTTTTAACAAATTGGTTTTTACTAGATTAACTTGGAATTAGGTACCTTATATATTAAATAAATAAATAGTGTCTTTTCGAGCACCATTTAGGTCACCTTAATCAGGGTTAATGCAGCTGTCAGCAGACATAAGAACAGAGAAATATTTTTGTTTCATCATTATATAATGAATAATCCCTGATACTGACTGATTTGAGTTTTATTGATTCTTCTATGTCTACATCCAACACTATCCTAGGCATCTATTTTTGCACTTTACTTTCAAGAATTGGTCCTGATCCTGACCTTTGGCACTGACCCTAATACCACCACCATTTCTTTTCTGCTCTTTTCATTATTGTTGACCCTGCCTATTCATTCAAGCTGCCTTTTGTTTCTAATGTCTCTCTGGGTAACATCCAGACATCTAGTGGTGTCTGAGATTGCAAAGACTTTGCAAGGACCAATACCACTAGCCTCTGTATTCTGAAAGACATTCCTTCAAGAATCTCAATCTCCATATCTACTTCTGTCTGCCATTTCAATTATATAAAGAATATAATCTTGTTTAAAATTATTTTGCTTATAAATGCATTACTATCACCCTTTCATCCACAATATGAGCTCTGAGTTTCCAGTTGGTTGAATGTGTCCATACTCAGATACCTGTTTGGTTGTGGAACAGGAATCTCTCAGAATTACCTTAAGCCTATAGCACAGATGCGTATATAATGACACTTCTGTACAGTTGATAACCATTTCATTTTTGCAGGTTCATTGGTATATTCCTTCACATTATAGATTTCCTTGTGTACCTGCAATACAATTGAATATGGAGAAAATTAAATATTAGGTCTTCAGACTTTAGGATGAATTGAGATGCAGATCACAACATCAGAACTGACCTTAAGTAGACTGAATCAGATTGATCTGACCTCATTGCCTTGGGCTTTTCTCTACTGTCTAAATAATATAAATAGGTTGCTATACTGCACACTATTCTGTGATATAACCATCATCTGTCTTCCAGCCTCCTACAGCTTCTCTTTTGTCTGTGGGATTTATAACAGCTTTTCCTGCTTCTTAAAGTATCACAATAAATTAACAAGAAAGGCCACCATGTGAAATTTTAAAACAAAGAAAACTACAAGCAAGGAGGAGACAGACAAGAAAGTCACAACTGTTTTTCCTAAAAGTTATGTATCAAAGTTTTCTTTTGTCAGTTTTAATTTTCTCTATTTAACCAATTTATATGGCCTCATTATGTTTGTATATTTTGATTTTCTGATATGTTTAACTATTGTATTCCTGAATATATTTTAATGAATTTTTATTCTCAGATAAATGTGCATAGGGTTATATTGCTAAATTGAAATTTAATACTACATAAGAGAGAAAGAAATTCTCAATTTCAAAGTTTTTTTTGTTCTTTCATATTATTGTACAGAACACATGTATTCACATATTTACTACATTTCATGTTTCCTTCATTTTATCTACAAGTACAGGGAATTTTAATATGAAATGTCCCTAATGTCCCTAAGACATAAATATTTTGAAATAAGACATAATCAAATTTAACACTCCAAGATTACTTTTGTCTGGTTGATTATTTATTTATTTATTTTTGTATAAAATAATATAATTATTTTACATGTTCTGCTCATATATACATAGATAAATGAAAAAAATAAAATGAAAGTGGATTTCATTTCTTTAAATTTTTTGACTGGCTGTTAATGCTCCAAGAAACTAGAAAGATATTTTGTGATGACATGAGTAATCCATTGCTCAGTCTTTGAAAGTATCTGTTACTTCAAGGCTGGGGAAATATGTGACCTCTGAAATTGTTCAAAATATAACTGCATGAGTATTCAGTGACTGAAGAATAATTCCCAACCATTTATTGTTCTTTTTCTTAGGGGATGAATGGAAACTAGTGCATTTCAACCATATTACGCCTGGTGTGGCCTCCTTCCTCCTTTGTGATATGAGGGATTATGACAGAAGTATATTTTTACTGACCTTACCAAGGTTACTTGATTAAAATTTCCAGCAATCCCCACCAGTGTGGTCAATGCTAAATATTACATTTTAGACATGGAATAATACTTACAATTAACCTTTAGACAAGACAAACTGAGCAAACATGGGATAAGAGTCAGGATGGTGCAGTGGTTAAAAGCAGCACTGCGGGCTATTTCTGCTGACTGCCATCTGCCATTAGCCATCAGAAGCTTAGCAGTTCGATTTTCACTGGCTCAAGGTTGACTCAGCCTTCCATCATTCCGAGGTCAGTAAAATGAGGATCCAAGATTGTTTTAATTTTTGGTATCTCTTCTATCCTTTGGTGACTTGAGGGGGAATTTTCATAGATCTATTCTGATACCTCTAGACAAACTACAAACGCACTGTGATAACGATGGGAAAACTAACTTTAAGTACTTCAATGAGATGTGAAACTTCTTTTAGATTATAATGTGGAAAGATAGACTCAAAGAGAGTAGAAAGGATGATAAACAAACATGTTTTTTTATGAACTAAAATCTTTAGTAACATTGGCTGCTTAATTTTAATAATTTGTCCTCTTATTCCAAAATCAACACTATGATTCATAAGTTCAGTTCTCCAAATCTTAGATTGTCTCCTGCTAGTCCATAAATAATGGTCATAAAAGATAGAATTCCTTGGGTAACCTTTGTAGATAGCATCCAATGGAAAAACAATACTCATAAAACATTAATCATTTTTTATTATTTATAATATATTTATAATATATTTCAACATAGACCAACTGTCTGGGTATACAATTTGTTAACCTTAGAAATTATTGAATACAATCTTATCCATTTCTAATGCATTTTGATTCCTATTCCTTCATTCTTCTTTCTAGCCATTTATAAAATACTGTAAATCCCAAATTTGAAAATAGGCTGATTCTTCTTTTTCTTTCCTTCTCAAAGTCAATCTGTCCATTTTTGCACATTCTAATATTTTCTTTATTATTTCTATCATTAATCCATTTGTATTGACAATGGACAACTCCTGGAGTGCTGCTTTCTCACTTTCCACACAGTTTCCAGTGGCAACCAATGACCATTTGGAGGCAGGGAGTTGGTGTTTTCCCTATGAATTCCTATTACGCAGTGGTGATGATTGCTCAACATGTACAAGTTGGGTGAATTACATTGAGACGTTTTGTCTTTTAGAGCTTGCTGGCTGATCTCTCTATGAATGAATGGGTTTATGGGAGCTTTTTATAAAGTGGTGATTCCAGTCTCTTTTAGAGACTGAGTGCCCAAGCTGCCACCCAAAAGCCACTTATTTATCGCAAAGTGCCACCACAGCAACACATGCCCCCTGTAGCCATTGATGAACCCTCATGCCTGCCGGCGATCTCCTCCCATTCCCATTGAAGCCATCAGCAACCCACCGTCTCCTCTTGCAGCCATCGGCACTCCGCCGCCCTGCCTGTGTCCTACCCGAGCTCGCTATGGGCCTTCCGGCAGCATCCCCCAGCTTCTCTGGCCCAGTGTGAGCTATGCTTCCTTCCAACCTAGCTCCTCTCCTCTCTCACCTTTGCCACAGATTCCATGTTGCATTTGAGCCAGCCACTTTACTCCAGACAGGGGAGGGATGAAATGCTCCCATTGGGCCACTGGGCAGAGGGGTGGGTGATGTCAGAAATGTCCTCTGATGTACATGGAGAGGGGAAGAGGAACCCTGCGTCCTTCTGGCTTTCTGGTAAATAAATCTGTGCTGGGGCGATGGTGTGTGTGCTCACCAAGAGGGCTCTGGCACAGGTGCCATAGGTTCACCACAACTGTTATAACGCATTTCAGCAAAATGTGATTTTTCTATTTTTAGATATGTGGACCTAGAGAGGTTAAAGATGGCTTTATTTTCAGTTGTTCCCACTTGGAAGACAAGAAGCTGAAGGTTGCAGTATAGAAAAGTTCTCTATACTGTATTGTCATTTAGAAAAAAGCCCAAACTTTGGTCTTTGTGATAGTGTGAGAGAACCATTTTATAAAAAGCTTTGTAATCCTTGGAATCTGTAGAACCTTTCTTGCTTTTGAGCCAAGTAAAGTTTTTCATGTTTTCATCACATTGGGTCCACATTATTTAGGACTTTGTTCAGCCTTAAAGGGGTGCGTCAGTGAAACACACTTTCAAAACAGACTCTTGGAATAAAGCATCATTTTCTTCAAAGCATTGGGTTATAGAGGTTGTACTACTTGAATCAAAATATTTATAAAGGAGTAGTGCTTGCGCACTGTGCAGGCACAGAAGTCTCTCCACCAGCCAAACTGACCAGCTGAATTGAATCAACCTGCTTATTTCAATCCTTGTTTTTCTTCTTCTACCATCTGACTGATGAAGTTGTCAGTAAGAGAAAACGAAAAATTGTTGGGCTTTTGACTCCTGGCAAAATAAGTTTTTTCAGCATTTGTCAATACCTCTTTGAACATTTGGTTGCTAGATATAAAAAGTCCTCCTCCATATCTTCTGCCTGTCCAGGTGGGTCTGTAATATACTTGCCTAATGATGCCATATTTGTTTCTTCTTTTTTAGTCTTACCCAAACACTCTCAACAGGATGCCCATACTTTGTTTTCTGAATTTCTGTGTAGCACATGGTTTCTTTATATATACAGAATTCCCACCCTTTCTGCTAAATCTGTTCCTTTCAAGTAAGTTGTAGCCTTCCAGGTTCCTTCAGCACCCTGGGATGTATGCCATCTGGACTTGAATTCATTTAAATTAGCTAAGTTTTCTCTTGCTTTCTTCTGCAATTCCTTCTTTTCCCCAGTGGTCAACCATGGTCAGCTAGGGCATCATTTCGCTTCTCAGAAATATGGTGTGAAAATAAAGATGTTAATACTGGCTTTTGCCTATCACCTTTTGTTCATTCACCATATTTTATTCACAATAGGATTACAGTCATTTTGGATTTTAAAAAAAATTTCTAACATATCCACATGTCTGTATTTCATCATGCTTTTCAGGGCTGTTTTTTTTCCGGGAAAGAAGGAATTTAATTTAGGATAGCAAATATAGATTCAAAGGAGTTGCGCAAGAGCTTTTAGAGCTTCTCCCCATTTTTTAAAGCTTAGTACTGTTGTTTTGAAAATAATGTATTTACATTGAGAATAATACCATTAATTCTAATGGTAGAACTGAAGCATTCACAATAATTATAAGTAGGTTGTTATTCATGTATGGTTCTGAAATAATTCAGATTCAACCCAAGAGAAGTGTTTTGGGAATGTTCAAACCTTGGAACAGACATGACTGTTTTCACTGCATCCTTCCCTCTTCCCTTCTTTGGCAATTTATATGACAATGATAATAACATAAACATGTCATTAGGTGAACACTGGAGACAGGGAAAATGGAGTGAGGATATTGTTCCTCCAGACATCAGTATTTTGGTTTTACTTCCTATAGAAAATTAATAGCCACGAGAAACCTATAGGAATAAATAAGCCTTGGTTGTATCTTCAAACATTGTGCTAGTCTAAAAT
>JANHFO010008608.1:35402-49578 GCA_032468095.1 Pareas carinatus | reverse complement strand
TTCACAATGTAACAACAGAAGTAGGAAAGTAGGTGAGGAAAGAAGATAGAAAGGGAAGATGAAAGAATAAGAATATGGAATAGAGAAGAAAATAGAGAGTCTATAGAGCAGAAGAAAGCGAAGAAGATAGAGGGAAGAAAGAAAGGAAGAAAGCAATAAGAAGGTAAAAGAAGGTAGGAAGAAGGAGGCACAGCTAGAAGGCTGAACAAGGAAATTAAGAAAATAATCACAAGCATATCAGAAGGAGCAAATGATCAAGGAATAGAGAAGGGAAAACTGGTAGAAAAAAAAACGAGGAATAAGACCTAAAGAAGGATAAAACAATTTTGGAGAAAGGGAAGAATAGGATAGGAAGGCTAGGCAACTAACACATAGAAAGTTTAAAGTAAGAGAAGTTACAAAGCCGGAAGATTAACATCTAAATATATTTTGAGTTTATAAGAAGGAGTAGGTAGATGAAGGAAAGAGAAAGGATGGAAGAAGTAGTAAGGAAGAATAGGAAGGCAAAGAAGGAAAGCAGAGAAAAGAATAATGAAAGGATTTTTAACACTTATAAATACTATAATAACTTAAAAAAACGGATTAAGACAAATCAATAATGGAGAGAATATGTTAAACTGTGGTTTCGTAAGGTCCAAAAATCATATGGCTGAATAGAGGAGGAGGAAAGTCCCAATTTGGATGAATCATATAGGTAGATCGATGATTGACGGACTTGAAATCACAGTGACAAAGAACGTGCTAAGAACAATGTAAATAATGTAAATGTAAAATGTTGAAATGGTTTAGAACTACCCATGAACGGGGAAGGAAGAGAGGAAATGAGTGAAGCATGATACACTAAACGACCTCTCAATGAATTGACGGAAAGAAGAAAAAACAAAGTCTTATGTATGTCTGTAACTGTTGACGTTTTTAATTTGTAATTAATAGAGAATTTTTTTAAAAAATTCTGATTGCCTCAACATTAAATAAGCTATTCAAATAATTTCAGCTCATTACAATGACTTTATGTAGACAGAAGCTTGAAGGTTACATGTTAACCCTTTCTTCATATTCACAAGGGTTAAAAATAAGAATCTCAAGGTCTCAGATAGCCTGTGTTAGAGCTACAGTATATAATTTCATTGGAAGGAGATTTCTGCTATTATTATTTTCACCTGTAAAGGTTAAAGCGCAAAACCGTGAGACAAATTCCTTGTGTGGTTTAAGCACACTTATTTTGCAACCACATAACTGGGCACCAAAATTTGCTTCTATATTTCAGTAGCAGAATCTGGAGATATTCTAAAGCAGAGAGAGAGAGAGGACTCAAATGGAGCCCACAGACTTGTAAAAGCAGGTTTGGGCATCATAAAATGTTGGCTGCCCTCCCCCGGCCATTTTAGGTGCTTGCAATCTGTTCAAATTTATAGTTGCCAAGTCTCTTGCAATCATATGATCACTGTTTGCAGTCTTCTCCATTGGCTTCTGGGGAAACTGGCAGGAAATTCAGCAAATGGAGAAAGTCCACCTCTTTCACTAGCATCCTTCTCTTCTCCAGAGAAGAAAAAATGCTAAAGGTTCTGTATCTCAATATTTCAAAAACTGAGACTCAGAGCTTTGGGTATTTTCTCCTCCAGAGAGAAACACACTAACCAAAGAGAAGGCTATTGAAGGAGAAAACGCTAAAGTTTCTGAGCCTCAGCAATGCACAGCAATGAGACTCAGAGTCTGTGGCATTTTCTCTTCTGGAACTCACCTCTTTCACTAGTTTCCTTCACCTCTCTGGAGAAGAAAACCCTAAACCCTAAAGCCCCAGCATTCTGACATTCCAAAATGTCAGTTTCCCTAGGGTTTTCCTCTCCAGATGAGAACATGATAGCAGATATCATCATTCTCATGATGATTCAGAAGACCTCTCCAAATCACACAAGAGAGTTAGAAAAGGAGACTTCTGAACCATTGCGGAATGGTCCTTATGCAGGATGGAGCGAGACAATGAAAAGATAAATGGATCCATGTGTGGTGGAGTACGGAGAGGATCTATGCATCAGTGGGACTAGTTGGCTGATACCTCCCAACTCATGTCAGATTTCCATGTGCCAGTGGGCACCAGACCTGTCAGGGACTCCCCCAACCCCTGACGCATGCGTGCAATGGGAAGAGCTTGGGATTGTTGAGCAAAGTGGTCATGTGGGTGCCTCAAGTAATGACTGCAATGACTTACGACCAAAATTCCAGGCTCAATTGTGGTCATAAAGAAAGGACTACCTGCATTGGCATACATCAGCATCATATTACTAGTCATTATTAAATTAGATAGGAGGAGGCTTATCTGAAAGGAGAGATAAGATTCTGCATTATTTTACCACACTGTTTCGAAGAGTCTAATGAAAAACCTGGAAAGAATTATTGTGGTGATTATCATTGAAACTTATCATAGCAGCCATGTATGTATTTAGGGCTCTGCAAAACTATTTTAGGAATGTACGATGCTATGAAACAATTAGCCATGGAAGGGATACAACAAAAAAATTGGTAGGAAGTTATGAGTCAGGCAGAGAAAGGTTCAGGTAGCAAGAAATTGTACCTCTTAAATGAAACAAGTTAGGGATAGGATGCCCACTTGCAGAATATAAATTTAACTTTTCAATGGAAGAAAGAAGTCCAACTCTAAAGTCAATTCAGACAACAGTCAATTCTGTATTCATATTTTACTTTTTACCTGAAAAATAAAGGCAGAACCGTAGCATGGCAGCCCATGTAACAGAGGCAAAGGAAATGATATAATGCAGGGGTCTCCAACCTTGGCGACTTTACCACTTGTAGACTTCAA
The DNA here is from genome assembly GCA_032468095.1 of Pareas carinatus. NCBI lineage: Eukaryota > Metazoa > Chordata > Lepidosauria > Squamata > Pareidae > Pareas > Pareas carinatus. Next base: position 46,760 of record JANHFO010008608.1, on the reverse strand, counting down.
CTCTCAGAATTCTGGGAGTTGAAGTCCACAAGTCGTAAAGTCGCCATGTTTGGAGACCCCTGGGTATATTGTATTCTGCTATAGGCAGAGGGGCTACTTATATTTCTATTAAAACATTAATCATTATTTAAGATGCATGAAAGTATTAAAAAAGCTGGCAAAAAGAGGAACTTTCCTAGTTAGGACAAATCAATTACTGTCAATTATAGAAGTATCTTTGTTATCTGTTAGTTTCAATCTGCTATAGCAGTATTTTTTTTTAATAAACCACAAAGTCATGAAGTTTTAGTGTTCTGTCCTTAGTTCATTTCAAAATTGGTTCGAGTATAAACATATTTTTCCTCTTAAAATTTGATGGACTAATATTGCTCACTGATCTGTGAAATCATAATTTCCTTTCAACAAAGTCAACAATAAAGAACTATTAAATATATAAAATGTTTGAAGCGTTTATTGGAGATTAGCCAACCCATTATCCACAAGGTCATTGTTCAGAGATATTTCCTTTATAGATTCCTCAGTAACTTCAACAATGGCAGAGCTTTTAATGTATTTGAAAAATTGTTTAACATTCATAGATGCATTTGCCTTGAAAGTGGCTCATGCTGAAATATATAGTACAGTCAAGCATCAGGGGTTGACCACAGAAAATGTTTTATGATGTTTTTAATATGTCACAAAATGCCTTATGAAAATGTTTCAATCATGTTTTATAAATTTTTACTGTTTATTTTTATTTAGTTTACTTTTATATACTGTTTTATAAAATTTTGCTGTTTGGGTTGCCCTACAACACACCATTTCACCCAGTTGAAAGTTATATGCAGAGAAATATGAGAGTTTTAGTAGCATGTAGATTAAAATTTAATACATTTTCTCATAGGACAGGAAATGTTTTCACAGTTGATAGACATATTTCTGGCAACCTAGACATACACAAAACATGAAGGATGGGATCTCTGCTGATTTGGAGGGGGACTTGTTTGTATTTTTAGATCTGCTAAACCTTTCCAAATTTATGTCCAATTTTTTTTGGCCAAAAATGGCATGATTAAATATTTTGATAATTTGTAAAAGCAAAAAGGAAAAGGAAAATCCATGCATTGTATAAAGTTCACTGATTACTTCAATAAATATAGTAGGCAAGTAATGTCTTTATTTTAGAATAATGATATCTACAAATCAAAACTTACATATACAACTACCATGGTAAGATTTTTTTTTATTCCAAAAAGAACTATTTGGTTAATTTTAAAGTAAAAATTAGGCCACTAGGGGATGCTAAGAACTGTTTCTGAGTAGGAAATACGTGAGAGATATTGCTTTTATTAATCAGCAAGCATTCATGAAAAAGATTTTTAAAATACTGAAATCACGGTTATGTATATTTTTCAATATCCTTTCTCAAACTGTTGTTCTTCCATACAGACATGTAAGAACCTTGATCAAATGATACCCATTTCAGAGGAACAAATGGCTGGTTGAAGATGGTTCTGAAAAACAGAGCGAATAACCAGAGGAATGAAGAGCTAGCAAATAGACCAGTTTTTCCATAATTCCTCTTTGGGTAAGGAAAGAACTTGACAATACTCACAAGTACTTCAGACTGCTGCTCATCCCAAGGCAACTGCCTATTTTAGGTGAATTAAAAGCTCTGGGAGACAAGGGAATAGCCATCTTGCTCAAGCTGCGCTGAGCATCTTTGAAAGGATACGAAGTTCACATACCTCCTTTTCTAATAATTTTTAGCAATTATTAACTGCTTTTCAGTTATTAGAAAGCTTTGAACGATCTTTGTTATTATTAGAGCACTATTTGTTAAAGTATTTATTACATTATTTTCATGTAAGGGTTTGATAAACTCCATTTGCCATCATGAGATAGTGATATTCTTACTAAATAACCAATATCTAGATGTTTTGAAGGCAATCACAAAATTTTAATTTGTTTTTATCCATTTATTTTTATTTATTATAAGCTTTAGCTTATAGAAACTATTTGAACCCTTCTATGCAATTTTAACCTTATGGAGCTTCCCAGATAAATAAAGTGCTGCATTTTTTAAATTCTGTGACTTTGTATTGGAGAGTAAATAAATATTTTCAAGGGGGAAAAAAGACATAATTCATAATGGTTGCATCAAAATACTATTCTTATTCATTAGCGCTACAAACATTTAGTGACCACTAGGATGGTTTGTATCTTTTTGTGACAGCTGGTATTCTTCCTAGGCTTTGCAGTCCAAATATGGTAGTCCAAAATTAACTGGCGAGGTTCTCATGTTAAATGTTCCTAAATGTGGAACTAATAAAATTGAACAGAATATAAAGAGACGCAGAATTTCCACTTCAGTTTCACAGTGAATGTCATCTTATCTTTACCATCCCTGCAGCATAAAGCTCATACTGATATGTGTTCTTGTAGGAATACATTTAAATGTCTAGCAAATTGTATTAATACAACTAGGAAAAGTGGGCAAGAAGAAAAGATGGGTCAGAATGGAAGAAAAAAGAAGACTCTGCAGCCGCCACTGCCTCAAACAATTTAAAAGGGAGAGATTCTTCGACTCATCAAAATGCTGGCAAACTATCTATTTGTTTTTTATCTCCAAGAATAGAAATATATGTGTAATATGAATATATTTTTCAACATATATGGAGTGGGGGGATATAAACAAGTACTATTTCATCTTCTAAATAGTGAATAGACTGACCGCAGTTTGATTCTCACTGACTCAAGGCTGACTCAGCCTTCCATCCTTCCGAGGTGGGTAAAATGGGGACCCAGATTGTTGGGGGGGCAATAGGCTGACTCTGTAAACTGCTAAGGGAGGAAGCACTGTGAAGCGGTATACAAGTCTAAATGCTATTGCTATTGCTACATATAATACTTTCAAGTGTTCTCCCTCCCCCCCTGCTTCCATCTCACTATATTGTAGAACTCATCTCCTTGGTTCCTTCTGGAAATAAGGGAAGCCTGAAAAACAACTACAGATCAAACAATTCTGAAAGAAACCTAAGTGAAAAGTAATGCTATATGCAATTAGTGGATCTTCACAGAAACAAAAATTTCAATGTCATTATTCTTTAGGGCATTCTGAAAACTAGTAATAAAGAAAACAGATAAATCTTTTCTTACAACAGTACTGACAGCATAACAAAGTTATAACTTTACAGCATAGTACACTAGAGCAGTGTTCTCCAACCTGTCTGGGTTGGCGGACCAGAGGGCGTGTGTGTGAGAAGGGATGGTTATGTGCATGTGGAGTTGCGCACACGTATGCTCATCCGCCACTTGCATGGCCCGGGAGTTGGGGACCCTTGGGCTAGAGCACAGCAGCATGTTATCTGTCTTCCTTAAATAGATTAGGGTTATATCTGCATTACTTTTACTTTTTTAGATTTTGCAATCCTACCTTTATTATTTTTATAAAAAACTTAAGGCGGGAACATGCCTTATACTTCTTCCTTCTGCTATTCTCCCCAGAAAAACAAACTGGAAAGTGGATTGGGCTGAGAGAGTTACTGGCCCAAATTCATCCAGCTGGTTTTTCATGCCTAAGGCAAAACTATAACTCACCATCTCCTGGCTTCTAGCCTTTACCACTAGACCAAACTGGCTCTCCGGTTTTATAAACTTGAACCACAGAACTATGACCTAACTCATCAACTTTATACATCTGTCCCATCAACTTTAGTTCTCTTCTAGTTTTCAAAATAGGTGATTACAATATAATTCAGTTTACATTTTCCTATCTCTCTTGAGAGTAGGTATGAGACTGAGTCAATTTGAAGTATAGAAATGATACCACAAACCAGCAGTTCAATCTCAATGTTACAAACAAAACAAACAGACAGGCAAATAGAGTGCTGAGCAAGTACCTTAAACTAATATCAAAAATACTTAATGCGCTAGAGACACACTCAAGAAACAAAAAAGTATAATTTTAACAGAGAAGTTTATTGTTACATACTATAGATAGAAGGCAACAGCTGAGAGACAGTAGCTTGGTTCAAGAAACCAAGTTAATTTATGACAATAGCAAGCACTGAATCACAAATCTTCACAGTTAAGTATCTCAGCCACCACACTATGTTGAATATTAACCATGGCATAATTAAAATCCATTCACTAAAATTCAGTATGCTGCCCAATAACAAGGAGGTCCTTTGGACTGTACACACAGTTTTTGAAACAGACACGATGTCCCAGATACTTACATCATCCATTTTCATACAAGTACCAAAATCTGCAAGCTTCAGATGTCCGTATTTATCCAAAAGCATATTATCAGGTTTCACATCTCTGTGTATCAAGCCCATGGAATGAATTGCATTGAGAGCAAGGACCACTTCAGCTGTGTAAAATTTGGCCCACTTCTCAGGCACATCATAATTGCTCATGAGGTTGACAAGATCACCACCTGGCATGTATTCCATTACCATGTATAGGTATCGGTCATCTTGAAAGGCACTAAAAAGCTGTTAAAAAACAAACAAACACAGTTCTAAAGACTACCAACGTGTTAAACATTCAACAAAATACACACAGTGGATTTTAAGCCTCTAAAGAACAGTTTTAATAAAGCATGTGCACTGTTGTAAGAATTTAGATTTCAGAATGATTTAGTTTACCCATCAATGAAATAAAGATGTTATGTGCTATTAAGCATTTCATCAGAAAATAAAGTATAGCATTATCAACAGGTTTCTTCCCTCTATGTGAAGCAATAACTATATCTACCATTGAACAGGATTGAAAGTGACAGTTATTTAGAGAATTATTAGATAAGAATCCATATTATAATTATACTTTTCAGTATTATGGTATAATACAAGATTCTTGTTAATAGCAAAAAGATTAAATTTCTGCTTGTTCCAAGCCTTGTTTTCTCCTTTCCTAAGTAAAAATGTCATTTTACTTCACGGACTACCATAAATCACGTTGGTATGATTTTTGAATGGGTGGAGATTCCTAAATTCCAGGACTTGAGTAAACTAATGGAAGAACTGTCTTTAAAAAAAAACTGGCAGCATACAGAAATGTACGTATTTTAAATCAAGGAATTATGAGCAGCATACTACATATTTATATCAAATTCTAAACTCATCAGGTATCAAAACATAAAAATTGCTGTTTCACCTATTTGTATTTTCCCCATTTATTTACATTTCCCTTAAATTACTACCAAATGTTCTACACAAGAAATATTCATACCTGAACTACCCATGGACTATTGGCAAAGGCCATTATATCTCTCTCTTCCCAGAAGAAAGCTGAATCTGACCTTTTGAGCATCTCAAATTTGCTTAGCAGTTTCATGGCATATGCCTTCTGCGTTGTTTTATGGCGAACCTGTTAAGAAAGTAATGGAATATTTTATAGCAGGATTTAAATAATATAGAAAGCTGAGTATGGAGAATCAATAATAAATACCAGAATGCATTTCTCTAAGCATATCTGAATGTTGAAAATCAACAGTCTTCAAGAAATAGAATTAAGATACCAGAAACCTGAAGGGTAGAACTCTTAGAAAGAATGGTGATTAAATCATCATCCAAAGTTAATCTAATTTTACAGGATAGTTAGCTACATATACACACTATTTTAATTTTTTTAAAAGTAGTTATTAAAAAGCAAAATAAATGTCCATGGTGGACAATCAGCATTGGTACCATCATCAAGAAGTTGAGGGCAGATCCAGCATCCAATTGGCATAAAAACAAAAATAATAAATGGCTTGCAGAATGTTTTCCCCCCGTAAAACTCTTTTTGTCTCTTTCTCATCTTTTCTTGTTCTTATGGAGGGATGGAAGGAATTGGCACAAAAACAGTGCATCTTTCAGACCCATGATTAAAGCATGTGCTTCATTCTTTAGAATTTTGGCAATAACCGTGTAGTCTTCATGTCTCAAAAATCTGTTATGTCTAATAATAACACGCTGATTTGCCAATCTTCCACATAAAAATATAAAACAGCCTCACTGAATTTGACCACAGATTTCTCTTGTCCAACAGTGTTCTTTTCTTAACCACCAACAAAACGGCAACAGGAACCCCAAAACAAAAAGAAACACCCAAATACACTAATACTCTCTCATACCTAGAATCAACAAATCAATGCTTCTATTACTGGAGAAAATATGCAATCATCATGGCAAAAGGCTGCTAATTCCCTAATCGTCTCACAATTGAGTCAATATAGCAAGGCTGTTGGCCATCCTTAAATTTTGTAATGGTTCTATGTCAATGCACTGAGTAAAGTCATATTTTCTTTGATCTGCCTCTCTAATTATCTACAAATGCATTTTTTCTTTTTTTAAAAAATGGCTGTTCGCTATTCTGTAATCTTCACAAAGCTTTCTATTAACCCACTGGTAATCCATAATTAATTCATACTTATCAGTATAAATTAAATATGTTCTTTTGCTTCAATGAACATTATTTATATTTGCTTGTTTTAATTTACTTTATTTATTCATAACTTTATTGAAATTAATCTGAGATTACCTACTATCCCAAGGAGCCTGCAGCAAGTTAATAGGAAGCAGTATAACCATAAAGAAAAACATTATTCCTAAGAAAATTAATGGAAACCCAATAGTGTTATGTTGATATTAAGTTCTTACCAGCTGTACTTCACCAAATGCACCTCTTCCAATCACTTTAACAACATCATAATCTTCCACTTTCATTTGAAGATCACGCATTTTTTGTACAATTTTTTCATCTGAACAAATTGTAAAAAAATATTTGTGCTATTAAAATAATATTCATGAAAGATAATCCATATTAAGCCACTAACAATGCAGGAATTTAAGACTAGTAATTACAAATGGCATAGACTATTTAATCTGCAATGTCAGGTTGTATTTTCAGTGCAATGCACAAAGAAAACAGATCCTTTTGAAAGGACTACCTTTGTTAAATAAGAAAAAGCAGGCCTTAGGCTGATAAATACAGGTAGCCCTCAACCTATGACTACAATTGACTCCAAAATTTCTGTTATTAAGCAAAAGAGTTATTAAGTGAGCCCTGCCTTATTTTGCAACCCTTTTTGACAGGATTGTTAAGCGCTGGCTGTATACATAAACAGCAAAACAAAATAAAACCATGTTCATTAAGGCAGCATTAATTGTTAATTTTACCCACTAAAATCAGGAACATTTTAACTATGAAATGTAACTATAAGAAATGTTAAGGTACCTTAAAAATCCTATTTTAATTTTTTTATCATTGACCCTTAAAGTCAAGTCATATCATTTTGGATCTCCCCCCTCCCCCCCGTTTCAAGTTAGTCTTGAGTGATAGGAACTGCCTGGATAAGTCCACATGGCTTTCTTGGCAAGATTATCTTCCAGAAGTGGTTTGTCACTGTCTGTTTTTCAGAGCTGAGTGTGCGTATGATGACGACTCAATGTCACTCAACACCAGAACTCACAATTTCTTGATTTCTAGCACAATACCTATAACCACTATACTAACTGGTTCTCCTATTTTGTTGAGAACTAAATATATAGTTTTGGGGTTCCAGAATATGACAATATTAAATTACTATTGACAAAGAGTCCATTATCACAATATGGTGACAGCAAATCTCATTTAGAAATTAGGGACAAAAATGTGTAATATGTTTTAATAATATTCTACATCTACATAGGGATAATATACATAAGAAAAACAACTTACATCTGTTAAGGAAATTATCTATGTTTTTGTTCTTCCTCAGTGCTGGATAATCCAGATCAAGGACTAAGGACTTTAAACCGTCCTAGAAAAAGAAAAAGGGAGAATAGGGGGAAAAAACCAAAGATAGATTATTTTACAAATGTCACCTTTCCTTATTCCATGAATATTTGAACATATATCGAATCATGAGATGCCAAACACACAAGTTTCCCATTTCATATGATGTTTATCCATATTTTATGAACAAATCTTTCAGAATGGAATTTATCTCCTTATATTTTACATAGTTGTATTATATATTTTACATTTCACATACTATAGTTCAAATTAAATATATAGTTTAGGCCAGTGGCCCCCAACCTATTGAGCACCAGGGATCAGTTCTGTGGAGAAAGGGTTTTCCGCAGACCAAAGGGGGCATGGTTTCATGTGCTGCCTGCCTCCCACGAATGGGGCTTGGTTTGTTTTCGCGGTCCAGTTGCTGCCATGCCACAGACTGCTGCCAGTCCATGGACCGGAGGTTGGGGATCCCTACTTTAAGCTATCAAAAAGCAAAATTAATCAACTTCTACTTGCAATACGTTTCAATACTACCTCTGATATAATCCAGGACAGATTCTGAAGCGCACTGGATGAGAAATGAGAATCAAATCTGCTGATGAATATCATTTCATTGCCAGATAGACACCATCTGATATACTGTTATGTTTACTTAGAAGCAATTCCTGTAACATTCAATGGGATTCACTCTAAGGTAAATATAGGTCTGCAATTAGAAAACATGCTACCTCTGTAGATCAGGTTGGTTCTGGCCTTGCTGAGTTTTTGAAGGCCTGAAAGACCCGTCTCTGTATCTAAGACTGGCCCTCAGTGTGTGTAGGGACCTCTTTTTCGATTATAATATGATAGTTTCTTTGATGCTATGAAAGTTAATTTTTGTATTACTGTATTGATTTTACTTTATTATATATTTTTTTTCACTATCATAGTCACTTGTTGACGCGGGAAGGGGGGTATCACACCAACTGAATGAACAAATAAATCAATAAATTTACTGTTATGTTTTCAGTGCGACCCATTTACAGTTAATGAGATCATTTCAGATTACAAAATCTTCAAATTCCATCCTATTTATTTCAGACCCACAGCTCAAGCCTGTCCATATCTTTTTGAATCTTCTCACTATCACCTAAACTATCGGTCACTTTTCAGGTTTTGTTCATCTATACATTTTATAAACCTCCCCACAACTCCAAAATTTGCATCACTGATAAAATATATATATATAAACCACAGAGTCTTTTGGGCACTTCATGATGCCTGGCACATTCTAACAGTGCCGGTACACAAACATCTATCATGAACTTGTTTTGTAGGAGGACATCTTTCTTCATTACATGTTAGATTCCCCTTCACAAAAGGAAAATAAAGTTCCAGATAATTTTTGACAGTATCATTATCACTAGGCACCAGTGATATACCGTACGCTCTACTCAGGCAACAGGAAATTGATCCTAGTTCTTTTAAACCTGGATATGAAATCATGCTGCTCATTACAAAGTCCACTTTTTTCTCTCCAAAGTATCTAGCAGATTCGCATAAGGTAGAAAAAAAGAGCAGTAAAAGCAATATGGATCGATTAAAGTATTTTTAGTTATGACATTTGCCATCTTTATCATGAACTGTAACAAATACTCTTCTAATCTCAGATAAATACATTAACTATTCTGATATAATATAAAAACTGGGAATTAAGTATCACCCAAGTCAATAACTCTGCACAGAAGTTTGTAATTTCTTAAAGACTGTCCAGAAACAAGAAGGTACCCATATTAATCTTTCAAAGAAAAAACAAACAAAAACAAAGGCATTTTAAATATCATCAATTAATTTTAATATAAATCTTAACTCATAGGAAAACACTTTATAAATACCTAGGAACCTTATAATCCTGTTCTCTACAAGACTGTGCATTCTTCTAATACTTGCATTTCTGTCCCACAAATGAGCCATAACATGAAAGAAATTCTCAAGTTCATAGCCACTCTACCTCCTCAGAGAGCAAGATATTCAGAGTTTCCTTAAGGTGACAGAAATATCAGCAATTGGATAGGGACTTCCTCAACCCCATAGCTCCTGTGAAAACTGGCAAGGAGGCTATTCTCTTTAAAAGGTAACAAGAGTGCCCACAATTATAGAACACAATCACTCACAAAAACAACTGTAGAAACTGAATATTTAAAGTCATGTAAATTTCCAAAGTATATCATTCTAATCTACAGTTTTGTGCTACTCTTTTATTCATATTGTCCATTCTGTGAGTTCTTACGATTAATATCATTAGTAAAAAGCATACAATTGAAATGCGCATGTAATGTATCTTCCATTCATTTTGATAATATTTTGGAGCAGCTGTTGTATAGAAAGCAATAAATTCTAATCACTCTTACAAGATGTTTAACAGAATATATCCATGGACTGTTTGAAGTGCTATATCGAGAACCAGTTTGCTAGTAATTTGCAATTAAATGATGAAGAAATAGATAGAACTATTACAAGAAAGATTGTCAATACAAGATCAAAACCTTGAATATTTGATAACTACCCTAAAGCCTATTTCAGTAGTCTAAACAAATCACAGTTCTGATGCTGTTGAAATTTGGGAGTAATTGAGCACATCCTCAAAAAGACAAATAACACAAATTATACTAAAAACACTACAAAACCAATTCAATTAACCTTATCTCCAACTTATTTTCCCTTGACTTATGTCTGACAATTGAGCTCAAAATTTTCGTTTTTAAGAAAGACAGTTGTTAAACTGAGTTTTGCTCCATTTTATGTCCTTTCCTGCCATGGTTGTTAAGTGAATCGCTGCAGTTGTTAAGTTAGTAAAATAGCTATCAAGTGAATCTGGTTTCACTATTGACTTTGCTTCCCAGAAGGTTGCAATCATCATAAATACAAGTCAGTTGTCAAGCATCCAAATTTTGATCACATGCTACAACGGGGATGCTACAACGGTCAGAAGTGAAAATGGTTGTAAGTCACTTTTTTCAGTGCTGTTTAACTTCAAACAGTTACTAAACAAATAGTTGTAAGTTGAGAACCACCTGTATGTAGGTCATATAAAACTGTAGGACAATGGCATTATAAATGGAACAAATTTAACACTTAAACTTTTTAATTTATGAGGAAACTACTACACAGGATTGGGGGCTACAACGGAAAATCAGCACCTCGTGGCTTTAGTTCCTCTCAGTTTGAAGAAGAGGTGTAGAACAATCAACCTTCTGGGATGAACATAACAAACAGGATGATCTAGTAGGAGAAGCAGGTCTTCTAAGTAACCAGGTGTCAAGCCAGATATGCCTTTATAAATGAAAACCATCACAGGGAATTATATCCAGAAACCAAATGGTGACTAATGTAGGGCACTGAAATACAGGTGTAACATGCTCTTGGCAGGTTATGTCTGCCAGTAATCAGGCTATTGTGTTTTACACCAGTTGCAGTATTCACTCTTCAAATTTCAGTCACGGATAAAAATTTAAACCTTTAAAAGAAAATTACAGTAGAAATCATTCCCAATCTTTAACAGCAAAACATTAGTGTTAAAAAGACGGTGGGAAGGCTTAGGGGGGTGCTGGGAGGGCTTAGGGGGGCGCT
>JANHFO010008605.1:34391-49934 GCA_032468095.1 Pareas carinatus | reverse complement strand
ATCCAGATTGTTGGGAAAAATATGCTGACTCGATAAACCGCTTTAGAGATGGCTGTAAAGCACTATGAAGCGGTATATAAATCTAAGTGCTATTGCTATTGCTGTCTAACCCAAATGTCTATAAGGGCTATCAGAAATAACAGCATAAAGATCATAAATTATATCTATGATACTCAATCTGAATCCTTCCTTTACATGTTAATAAATTTAAACCTATTCTCTATCTTCAGATAATCAAAGTTCAGTCTCTCTCAAAAGAAATTAAACCTTACCAGAAATAGCAACTAAACATTTTAATCTCAGACAAATAAACCAACATTGTATTCTTTCTTCTTTTTCCCAACAATTTTTAAATTCCTTAAAGAAAGTTCTAACATCAGGTTTTTTCATACTGTTTGTCTCTTCTCTCAAAATTCTTGACATCTTTGTTGGATTCCTTTGGTAATTCCGGTGTGGCAATGCCAGCAAATCCCTTCTGTAAATCCAATATAAGAAAATTTTCCACATCAATCTTCTGGTTTATTATCTGTATATATTTCAATTTCAAAATACTCATTCAGTTTCATTTGTAAATTCATTATTTCCTTCTGCTTCTTGTAGGTTATAATTTTTAAATCCAACTGTAAGTCAGTTTCAGTTTTATTCAAATGGGCTTTTTCTTCTTCAATGATACTGATATTAATTCTGATTCCACTAGAGAATTAAATAATTTGAAGACTTCCTGCACCTATTCAACAAACATTTATTTTAAGATAGCCATCTAGTGCCCTCTAGTGTCCAGCCTTTAATATCATTTTATCAGTCTCCTTTTGATTAACTTAAATCAAAGTCTTAAATCAAGTTTGTCTGAGCCCTTAATACATTTAAAACTTTCTAAAGGCAACAGTAATAATCTTTAATCACCCCTTTTCTATATATTCTAGAAAGAAAGTTGTTACAAAATTTTAAACTCATAATTTTCTTTGAAGAACTCACTAAGCAAATACAAGCAGACTTGCAATTCTGAAGGTTTTCAATCTTTAACATTCAGTAAGAACAACAACAGTAAACTCCAAAGTGATTAAATGCAGTTTAATAAGTCCATAAAAAGCTACCTTGACAACTCTGATAGAATTTTACAACTTCCAACTGTTTGCAAAAGAGTGCAAAAATGCTATCTGTTCACACACACCCAAAGACATAATGAAAACAGGTGTCCAGAGTACATATGTATAATCTCAAGATCTCTCCATGCTCTGGAGAGAATTTCTTGGTAGTTCAGATTCAGTATACAGCTGCCATTCAACTATAATATCTCCCGTTTGCCATTCCTCACTGAAGGCAGCATCCAGTAAAGCTACATTTTTACATAAATTTCAGCACACAATTTTTGCAACTCTATCTTGGCATTCTTTATACTCAGTATGGACAATTTTGCTACTGTTGGAAGTAAAATCCGGTTCATGTCTCATTTCAAGCTGGAACAAAGACGCAGGAGAAATGAATTGAAAACAAGCTGCAGGAAAGGAGGTCTCTATTTATTTGGTAGCCAGAAACAACTGACAACAGCATGTTTCTGAGGTGACTGACAAATAGGGGTTGAGAGTAGGTGGGAGGTTGTACAGTCTTTGGGGCATTGTAATTGAGATGCCTGTTCCTGTGCAAGAATATGTCCTTTAATATTTTAATAGCTGTTGTCAGAATCCTATGGGGTCATGTAGGGGTTATGACTGGCTCTACATGCAAAAGGGGAGATACAAATCCTAGGTGTTTCGTTTATCTGAGCTAATCTTGTTAGTTTTGACTCCGTGACTATTGTGTTGCTTATTAGGAGCTTCTGGCTGCCTTTTGTTGATGAATAGAGCAGCCCAGCCTTCTGAATGGATAAAAAATGTCCATTCTCTTCAGGATTCTGCTTGAGGTTGCTTTCCTACAGCAGGAAGACTGAGACTGCTTTCTGCCTGTAATGTTTCTCCTCTTCTCCTTTAGGGGAAATATTCTATTCTGCCTCTTTTAATATTCTGCAGAATATTTCATTCTGGGGAGGAAGGGCCTTCCCACCCTACAATCACTAATGAAGTCACCCATGGTTTCATCTTTCATCTTACAGAATCAAAATCATGCTATCATTTGAAATATGTTCAACTGTGGTTTTCATTCTCCTGTTCACATAGCTTATTCTCCTGTTGTCATGATTTTTCATGTTTCAATTCAGTGTCATTCTTCAGAATTCCAATTTTCAGTCAGTGCCAAATGAAGGTATTTATTTATTTATCTCTAATAGTTCTATCCTCTAGCAAAAAATTTACTCTTGGTAGCTTATAGGCCAAATAACAATAAGTAAAACAACCAAGGTGAGGCTGAACTAAACAAAACATCGATAAGAATAAAAATGGCAAGCACATTAGCCTCCACATAAAAAGTGGAGGAGGGGGAGGAGATGGAGATGGAGGAGGAGGAGTAGGATAATGAGGAAGGGAGAGAGGGAGGAGAGAGAAGGAGAAGGAGAAGGAGAAGATAAGATTAAGGGGTGCACCTTCCCTAGCTTATGCTGTGCAATTATTATTTTTAAGTGAATTTTCATAGCAATATGAAAAAAAGAAGGAAATTGGGTTTTTAAAAAAAAAACTATTGCTAACTCATATCCTGGATCCTGTCTTTAAGGGACAGCAGTCATTCCACAGTTGTTTTTAAAGGGTTAAAAACTGAAGGGAGAGAGGGTTACTTCAGCCTTAAGTAACCCTTTTGCCAGGGATGGTCTACTAATTGTTTAAAAAGGCTAAGACAGCAGGACTGACAAAGCCATCAATCAGAATAAATGCAAGGTACTAGGACAAGGCGGAAGGATCACTCCTGACGTGGAAAAATAGCAGCTGCTTTTATTTGAAGATCGGACTTTGATTTAGTCTGCTTTGTTTTTCATCAGCTCTTTTTCCACTTGTTTGGAGGTTTGTGGGGGCAGCTTCCATAGAAAATAAGCTAGGATCTGCTGTGACATTTGGAGACAGGCTGGTAATTCCCTTCTCATAGAGAAGTGGGCCTTGCTGTCATTTCGAGGATCCGCCATTTATGAGCTTGTTTGAAGTGCAATGCCACACAGGGCTCTGGCCTAATTTATTGCCTTCATTTTCCATGGGGCCATAAGCCACACATTGCTCCAGGAGGCTGTCGTTCAGTTAATGACAAGCCTTATATCTCTCCAAAGTGCCTAAATAGCAGCAGGATTTTAAGGTCAAGGTGTGAACCGGTTCAACATTTGCTAATTAAATGTTATTTTATTAAGCATGGCATTTTATGTAAACATCTGGGATTGAGATGAGTTCTCTCATTGTTCTGCTTTTGACTCTGCTGCATAATCAGCAGGAACTCTTGTACTTTTTTTTCTCATATAAAAAAAGGGTATGCTTGAAATTTCTTCCTTTTCTCACCTCAGCCAGAGATCAGTCAGATGCCCTTTGAAATATATTTTCAATTAAGAACATAACCTCTAAGCCAGTGTTTCTCAACCTCAACAGCTTTATGATGCATGGACTTCAAAGCCCAGAATTCCTCATCCAGCCATTCAGTTTGTGGAATTCTGGGAATTGAAGTCCATATTTGTTAAAGCTGTTGAGACAGAGAAACCCTGCTCTCTAAGCCATGTGCATCTCCACTTGGCAATTTCTGTGCTTGCTGTCCACCAGGGCAATTAAATGCAAGAGACAAACCGCATTGCATTGCTGGGAGTAGTTCAGAAAACACAGGATCTTATGCTGGCCTGTGACCAAAGTAAAGATTTGATTGATTGAAAACACATGATCGATTGATTCCCTTTCCCTGTGCAAGACACTCCTTCAGTATGAACATGGTGCTAATATTTGCACATTCTTATTGCACAGAGTTTGGTTCAAAGTTCCGGAGCAAACAATTACCCAAATGGGCAAACCTCATCCCCATCTTCCATCAGAAGTAGAAACTACAACGTTTAAACCCCACTGAGAATAGAAACTGGAAAATCCAATGAAGTCAAGTTTCAGATAAGATGATTTCACCTATCTACCTCATGGCGGAGGAAGAGTATCCAGTGGCTTTCCATTGAAAGGATCAATTTATAAAGTGATTCCTTCAAAGGAGTCCTGTGTTGTACTGCTACAGAACATTTTTCCTCTATAAAAGATGTCACAGAGATAGTGGGGATAATGTGCCAATTCAGAAGGATAACAATTGAAACCTGAATGTATTTTACTTGCAAAAAAAGAGGAATTGTACTCTGACATACATACAAGACCCAATTCTCCATGTCCTCTTATTGAAGATGCTTGAAGGCCTCAGTAAGAAGGGGTTGAAAAGGATGCTGAATGGCTGATCGAGAAGGCCCACTGTTTTCCCACTCACATGCTGATCAGCTAGTGATTATTACATAGATTTCTAAAGATAGCCATGTGGATGATTGCAAAAGGGCCAACAGAAGTCTTCAATGATGCCAGCAAGTAATTACTGGTTATTTATTTATTTTACCTGTACTGAGGTAATGAAAGAAGTTGAGCAACGCAATGAGCTATTCATGAACACAGGAAACTGTATGCCATTGAATCATCCAGAGTTGTCTTGACTGACTAGCAGAGGAGATCTAGACAAGGTAGTCCTCAACGTACGACCTTTGTTGAGTGAGGTGTGGTCCATTTTACGACCTTTCTTGCCCAATTGTTAAGTGATTCACTGCAGTTGTTAGCAACACGATGGTTGAATGAATGTGTTGGGTTTGCTTGTCAGAAGGTCACCAATGTTGATCACATGACCTTGAGAGGGCAAAACTGCCATAAATACTTGCCAGTTGCCAAGTGTTCGAATTATGATCACGGGACCATGGGAATGCTGCAACGGTCCTAAGTGAGAAAATATTTTGGTTCAGACAAGAGACTTTCTAGCCCTACTGGATTTAGATCTCATCCTACTAGGATTAGACTCCAGACATTCAGCATTTAAAGCATGGCCCCTCGCAACCATGTGTCATCCTTCTCCAGTGCTGAGTATATTGATATCTTTGAATGCCAAATATTAGGACAGGACGATTTGCAATGGGAATACCATTATGTAGATCTGTATGAAACCTTTATACCATTATGTAGATCTGTATGAAACCTGTGGAAACTGGATTCTTTCCAAGAAATAAATACAATTTGGGTTTGTTGATAAACGTCTATCTTCAGATACAAAAACTTTCCAACAGCCTAGCTCCCCGGTACAATATTTGTGGCACCGTTATTCTATAAAAAGAATGTATAGCAGTGAATTCCATCCATTTCAATATTCTGTCTGCTGATAATATAATAATAGAACAAATTAAGCCTATTTGTAGCCAGGGTTGCTTTGTTTTGTCTTCAACACTAGAGATTTCAGTCTGTTTTGTTGAATCAGTGTTTTGAAAAATGCAGCTTAAAGTAAAAACCCTGCTATTCTTCATTCACATTCGTTTTTGTTTTTTTTTAGCTTTAGGCAATGTGTCCAAATCTTTCAGTTCTTCCAAATCCATATTTTTAATTTCTTTTCCCATTTTGCTCTTAAATAACATATAACTCTAGATCGCTCCTGGGTTATATAAAACTTGCAAACAATTTATACAAGACGTATGAAACATGGCAGCCAACTGTTTATATTTGTGCAAAATGGCTGTCACCTGTTCATGCACGCAGGAAAAAATGGTAACTAGCATTTTGCTCAGAACTGCCGCCAACTTTTTGCTCATCCTGTCAAGGCAACTTTCCAACAACGCAACAGTCCTGTGGGCCTCTACATTACCTATGCTTCTTTTGCACAGTATGGCTGCAGCAAATCTATGCTGTGCCAGGTGACAATACACATGCAATTAAAATTTCTGTCCAATGTGATCATTACCTGTTTGGACCCTGACCTCTGATGGAAGTGTATAAGTCATGACATTTGTATGACCATGTCTTGTAATTTGCCCCTTGTGCTTCTGCCTAAGTTGTTGTGTTTGTTGGAAACACAGAACTGCATCTTCTTCAAAAAGCTACTTTCCTGTATTTCTGGAGTTTATGTCTAGCTGCTAAAGGCAGAATGACTCTTAAAGATGTATTTTGAAAAGGCAAAAAAAAAAGACCATACAAATGGGAAAATAGTCGGCTTTAAATACTCAGGAGCTCCACTGCTCAGTGTGACATTTTCATCCGAGTATACCTGTTGTATATTTTATGGTGCTTTTGAAATTGCATTTCGATATTCAGGGAATATAAGGCTGCAGCTACTTGTATTTGGAATTTTGATCCTGACATGGCTTAAAGCAAGCATGACTGATGCTCACCTCTATGTTTTTGACACCTTTTACAAAGCCATATGGAAGAGATGGTACCCACAAACACAGTAAGAGCTTTCTGGGAGAAAAAAAATGGTGCCCACCATCAAGAGTACTACAATAAGTTACAGAAAACAGACCATGGTGACTATAACTCCCAAGGTGCCCTACCCTTAAGGTGATGAGAACAAAAGAGTCCTGTTGGATCAAGTCAAGGGTGCATTTCTTGGGGCATGACGTGTCACATAGTGACCCACTATTTTAATAGGAAAAGCTTCTTTCACTGTTGCTGTCCAGTAGCTGATATTTAAGGGACACTGCATAAAGTTTTGTAGGAAGGCAAATGTCCTGAAAACTGAATTATAGATAGCTTTAGCCTCCTAAATTTATCTAATCTAATTCTAATATGAACGGTGTCCATAAATGATGGAGATTGTGGTTGAGCAACATCTGGAAGCCTGCAAGCTAAAACATACGAAGAACAATTACAGGAATTGGGTATGTCTAGTGTAATGAAAAGAAGGTTCTAGGGAAGACATGATAGCGGTGTTCCAATATTTGAGCGGCTCCTACAAAGACAAGGTGGCCAAACTATTTTCCAAACCACAAAAGGCAAGACGGGAAACTATGAATGGAAACTAATCAAGGAGAGATGCAACCTAGAACTACGGAAACATTTCCCAATGATGAGAGCAATCAACCAGTGGAACGGCTTGCCTTCAGAAGTCGTGTGTGCTCCATCACTGGAGGCTTTCAAATAGAGACTGGATGATCATTTATCTGAAATGGTATAGGATCTCTTGCTTGAGCAGGGAGTCAGACTAAAAGACCTTCAAGACCCCTTCCAATTCTATTATTATTGTGTGTTCTATGGAAGCCATAGGCTGATGCCATTAGAGGGCTTTATCTCATGTTAATTAGAAGAAAGGAGAGGGTTTCACAGGGGCCCAGAGAAGCTTATAAAGCATTTGTCTACAACTTCTAAAAGTAGCTTCTTCCTCCCCCCATAGCTGTGCAACTGACCTTCTTAACTGCCACATCATTTTAAAGAAAGACACAACAGCTCTAAAATAGCTGCTGCATACATACCTCCACGCCTTCCAAAGCATTGCTTCCCTTTAAGACAAAGTGCTGCATAACCCTGCAAAATAATTTTCTTTTGGACCAATCCCTAACCTCTACTCATTAATGTTTATTAGCATTGGAAAGAGTTACAAGGGCTTCTCAGTGTTAATTTCCTTCCTCTCTGAAGTGCTGATCTGTCCTATTTTGGTCCAGGCAATTGCACTGGCATAAAGCAGGCTGCCAAATGAAGTCAGCCTGCTCTGGTCCTTCACTGTGAAATGTGTAGGAATCAGTAGCATAGACCAGTGGCTCCCAACCGTTTGAGCACCAGGGATTGGTTCCATGGAAAAAAGTTTTTCCACAGACTGGAGGGGGCGTGGTTTCGCATGCTGCCTGCATCTTGCGAATGGGGCTTGGCTTTTTTGCACAGCCCGGTTGCTGGCATGCCGTGGACCAGTGCCAGTCCATGGACCGGAGGTTGGGAACCCTCGGCCTAGACAACTGTCCATATGAAGCTAGTTTGGTCTAGTGGTTAAGGCACCAAGTTGGAAACCAGGAGTCTGGAAGCTGAAGTCCCATCATAGCCATGAAAACCAACTGGGTGACGTTGGGTCAGTCATTCACTTTCAGTCATCTTCACCTTGAAAGATTCTTGTTGTGGGGAAAATAGAAGGAAGGTTTTGGATACGTTCACCACCCTGGGTTATTTGAAAAATAAAAAGAAAGGATAAAAATAAATAAATATGAAGAAAGTGGTGAAGTGGCGCTAAACCTCAGCCAAGAAAGAGAATGAATCTTTGTTATTATGACGATTATAAAATCTAAGCTTGTTTGCTCATCAGTACCGCCCTTTGAATTAAAAATATATTAGAAATGTTATCCTTTTTTAAATCAAGGCAACAAGGGAGGCTCTTTGCCCGAATCAGAAGCTGACAGTGTTCAGTCACTGGAAACATCCCACGTTTCAACCTGCAGAACATACATTTCAAATATTCCTAGCAACTCCTGGCAATTTTTCATATTATTCCTTTGCAACTCAGCAAAGGAATCCATCTCTGCACACCACCGGCTTTCCATCAATACCATTCACTCGATATGACATTAAAGCACTGCAGGCCAAAAGAAAATATGTTTGGTGATGCTCTCCCCAGTGGATGGTAGCGCATATAATAAAGCCACCATATATAATTCAGGCTTTTTTTAAAAAAATAGTAGGCATAAAATGTGAAGATCTGCAGAACACACTAAATTTTCCCATTTGGTTTTGGAAATGGGGAAGGAAAACAGATGGAACACTATTGCCACTTAGTGACTGAACTGTGTATCTTGTTTTCTTTCAGCTGCTGTTAGACCCTCTCATGCTAGATCTGCAGGAACCTGCCTAATGTGGCGAAAGGTGTCTCCCTAGCCTAATCCCTAATCATGGTGAAAATTTTGCAGTTCAGTTTAGTTCCTATCTAAACACTGAAAGAAAAGATTCAATCAAATTGAGGGTTGAGCACAATTACCAGTGCACAATATTACTCCGTGCCTATTCTGTGAGATGAACTGCTCATTTGTGTGGGATAAAGATACGACCTCCCTCTCCTAAAATACACTGAAAAGCTAGATATAAATCCACTTTTTTGGGGGGGGGTGTAAGGCCACAATATCTGCAAATCCAAGTCGATGTTCGAGTTGCCTTTCAAAAAAGCAAGTTCGAGAAAAAAGAAGAAAGCGATCTAAGAAATGTGTTAATACACCCTGGAGAGAACAATGGATCATTATTACAGCTGCCTCTTGTGCTGTTGAGTACAATAATGAATTCCTGAATTGATCCGGCCACTGTGAAATTGACAATGAGCACCGCAGAGTTTCCGGGACCCTGCATTTCTTTTAATTAAGCCATAATGCCTAGCCGTTGGCTCCGGGCTTATGTAGAAATGAGGGTTGGGGTGGATGTTTCGGATGCAGGGACAAAGCAGACAAGTCACAAGTGGTTCAGCCTAGTGCAAGGGTCTCCAAACTTGGCAACTTTTAAACTTGTGGACTGCAACTCCCAGAATTCCTCAGGCAGCCTTACTGACTGGGGAATTTTGGGAGTTGAAGTTCACAAGTCTTAAAGTTGCAACTTTTGGAGACCCCTGTCCTAGTGCAATCTTCCTCTATCAAGTATTCGGGATGCCCCATGTAGAGTCCTACAAGTTCTACAAATTGTTTATGCATCAGTCTGGCAGCTTGTCCATTTCAGCAGCAGGTCCTGAACTGGTGCTTTGAGCCCAAGCGGTCCTCTCATCAGAACATTGACTGGACTTTGACCTGTAAACCCCAATTGGTCTTACAAGCTACTGGAACAAACAAAAACACCAGCAAGTAGGAACATTTATTTATTTATTTATTTATTTATTTATTTATTTATTTTTATTTATATTTACATTTGTATACTGCCCTTCTCCCCAAAGGGACCCAGGGCGGTGCACAGCCATATAAAAAATTAAAACAATTAAGACAAAATTAGAAAAACAACAAACGACACATTAAAAGCAATTTAAAATACAATAAATTCAAAGGCTGATTTAGAAATTTAGAACATGAGGCTCTTTCTTTCATCAGTCTTGGGGTGGTAGCTCCAGAAGAACTGGGGTGAAGGATCAGCCAATGGAAAATCCAGCAAGGTCCTTAATCCACAGGCCATTAATTCCCCCCTTTTTATTGCTTTTTTACTTAATAACAGAAGCAGTCTTTAACAATAACGTAGAACAAATATGGCAAAGATAAAAAACTTATTATAGTAAATCATTTTAACAGTAAGCCGTACAGTTTTATATATATTTATCTAAGGCAAATATTATTTAAATACATATATTTTAATATATTTATATAAATATCATAATTATTCTATTTTTTAATATTTAACTTTTTTTACTTTAAACACTTGCATTCAATATGTAGAGCTAGTCATTCATAGATTACAGTATTCCATCATCTAATAGGTATCGAAAAAATCAAAGACAATCCATTATATATAACCTGAACAACCGTTATCCTTCCACCTTCTCCTTTCCTTTAACATTTTGTATTTGTCCCACCTAGATTAATTTTCTGGTGTTTTGTCATCTATCGCCTATTATAATAGTTAACAGTTTCTTCTCCTTTACTTTGTTTTCTAGCCATTTATAGAATTTTGTCCATATTTGGTAAAATTCGGATGCATCTCTATCTTTTATTCTCAATGTTAATTAATTTCACTTTATGGCTGCTTTAACAAAAAATCACAACATTCCTTGCCTGATTGGTTGTTGTTTCTGACATGAGGCTGGCATATAATCGAGTTCAACATTTAATCAACGTTTACTGTTCATATTTTAGTTTTGCTCAAGTGGTTTAGGCCTCAACACAATTCATTCAAAAATCTGCAGCTATCAATAAAAAACATGGGAGAGGAGAGGGAGAAGGATCTTGGTATGGAAACTGCTCCAGGGAACAAATCGTTTGAAAACAAATATAAATTCATACAGGTGTTTTTTGTGTTCTCTGTAAAGTATATATATATAAATACTGTTGATTGCCTGGTGGTTGTGAAAATATGAATCAAAGAAAGCGTTTCACTTTGTTTTTGTTTCAAATGCCATTTCAAACCAACATCTTCTTGCTATCCTGCTATAGATTTTCCTTTACTTTGGAGTTGATGTCAGTAATTGAGGGGAGAGCTGGGGGTCTTTGGAGAAAAGTTATCTAAAAACAACAGTGAAGGAACAATTTAAGCTTTATTGCGATGTGACAAACCATTCTGGGTTCTGTTAAGATGCTAAGTGAAGGAATCAAAGATAGGGCAGATTATGGCAAGGATCATAAGAAAGAAATAGATCTGTTATTTATTTGTGCCATTGTCACACAAAAGTGAGGAAGTAAAACTCAACATTAACAAGAGAAAACAGATGTCAATGGTAGCCTCAACAGTGGGTGACTATTTAGAACTTACATAATGTAAACATGCCATTTATCTTTCTGTCAGACATGCAATACTGTGTGGCATAGTGAGAAAGTGACAAACTGTGCAATAATAACAGGTTTTAGTGCCAAAGAAACTATAAAATATACAATACTCTGAAAGATGTCCATGTTCTCTGTCTCTCTCTCCCTGTCTCTGGTCTCTCTCTCTCTCTCTCTTTCTCTCTCTCTCTGTGTGTGTGTCACCTCTCTCTCTCCCCTGTCTCTGTGTGTGTGCATGTGTGTGCCTCTCTCTCTCTCCCTCTCTCTCTTTTCTCTATCTCTGTCTCTGTCTGTCTGTGTGTGTGTGTGTCACCTCTCTCTCTCTCTGTCTTGCCTCTCTCTCTCTCTCTTTCTCTCTCTGTCTCTCTGTGTGTGTCCCCCCCTCTCTCCCGCACGCACGCACACACACACACACACACACACACACACAATTTTCATTATGGGTAGTGAATTTCCCATTTTATTCTAATTTAAAGTTTTGGATTACTTTCATTCTGTTACAACTCTTTTCATAAAATCTGGTCCTCCAAACATTTACATTCCTATCATTCTGAGCCACTAGACATGCATGTAAAAACTGCCATATATGAACATAACATATACACTGAATCCTTCAGCATCCTTAATGCCAAGGTAAAGACAAGACATTGCTTTGATTGCAAAAGACATCCTAGTTGTCACACGTTATTTCTCTTGAGATATCAGAAAGTGAGCATCCATTTGATAGATTGGGCTGGTGTGCTAGTAGGATTTGTCTCCAAGCCCCTGGAGCTGATTTCTGAGTTGGCAATGCAAGACCACCACTTTTTGATCCCTAAGAGCATCAATCTGCCTGCCTTAGGAGTTAGTTCCAGCAAAGCTCAGATACAGTACTTATAATTTCTATGACAATATCTGTTCTTTGGAAAGACAGATACTGCAGCTGAAGCTCAAATACTTTGGTCACCAAATGAGAAGAGAGGACTCATTGGAAAAGACCCTGGTGTTGGGAAAGAGGGAAGGCAAAAGGAGAAGGGGAAGGCAGAGGTTGAGATGATTAGGTAGTGTCATCAATGCAATGAACATGAGCTTGGACCAACAGTGGAGGACAGGGGGACTTGGCGTGCTGTGGTCCATGGAGTTGCAAAGACATGACAAAACAACAACGACACTCATGTAGGCAGTCCTTTTTTAGACATTGCTTTTGTTTCTTAGCAACTGTTGTGTGATCTGGAGATGGAGGGGATTTCCATTATCCAGTTGCCACATCGTCAAATCATGCCATAATCCAGATGCGATTGGGAGCCATCCATGTCTTCTACAGGACTGAGAGACCTCTTCTGATGATCCGTCCTCAGCCCTAATGGACCCATTGGTTTTCAGCAGCACTTGGGGTTCTTTTCCTGTTCTCTAGCAGACTGTGTTTTGTATGTAGTAGCAACTGAAAGCAAACCAGACATTGGGCACATGCCTATGTTTCAGCGTACAAAGTGGTGGTAACGTTGGCAAACTGTGCTTACTTCTCCTTCCTTATTGCATCAGTAGGTTGTCATTCAGTAGCCTTGTTAAGGATTACCCCAATTCTTAATTAAGAACAAGTTTTTAATTAAGTTTTGCCATGTGGCCTCTATGATCAATTTGCATAGCACTTTGCTGACAAAGTTGCTCAGATTTGCTATAGCATTGACTCTTCGTGGCTAAAATTTCAGTAGTAACTGCTATACCGTTTTACCTTATTACCTGGAACTCCTTTTAGACTATGACCTCCAAGGAAGTAGATAGGTATCAGAAAAGGAGAATATTTGCAGCTCAAGATTGAACTGTGGGGTGCTTGGTGCTCTCTGAAGAGGCATTCCTTGGATCTGGTGGTCTCCAATAACTATTGTACTGTCTCTAACCTCCCATTTTTGGATTGATGGCACAATGGTGGACAACAGGCTTCTAAGCACCTTAAAAAAAGCAGATTGTTTGGATTCTTTTATATCCAGGTTCAAGTCCAGGTATGGACAGAGAAAGCACTGGTCCTTCTCTTGGATGATTTATACTGAGACTTGACTAGGGGAAAGTGCAACCCTCCTGGTCCTATTATATCTCTTCTTTGGGAATGTGGACACAAGGCTTGCCTTCTAGGTGTCTTAATCTGAATATATGTTGATCATATCTTGCCTGCCCTAATTTACAGATGAGGCACTTGGTTTTATTTTGCCACCATTGTCATTTTTAAGCATATTAGGTCAGAAAATCACTTCAATGGACAAAGGTAAATTCATTCATCTTTTTGTCGAGACCATACCACAAAATGCTATTTTTGTGAGTGAATGAGCAGAAATTTTTAAAGAAAGGGGACAGAGTTTGATGCAACCACTGGGAGTTTTCTGGCAGATTCTTCAAAAACTGCTGAAGTCTCAGCAAAAACTTGAAACCGAGCCACAGGAGAACCAAAAAAAAGGCAGATTTTTACCAATTAAATATTTCATGTTGCCTTTTAGTCATGCAGCGAACACTAACAATTTACTCTTAACCAACAAAAGTTTGTTGCTAAAATCACTTTTGGCTGATTTGGACTGGAAATAGAAACATCGGGATGTAGAATTAAATACCCAGAAAATTATAAATGGAGGTGAAGCAACCTGGTACACTCAGATGTTTTGGAATGGCACTGATCATCCCCTCTGGCCAGCCGTGGAGGACATGTGAAGGACATCAGATCTGCCAGATTCTCATATTCTGAAGAATCTTAAATTCTTTATGCAGTATGATATGCATTCTTCACAGTGTGTATATACTGCCAAAATATATCAAGATTCTGCAGAATCAAGTGAGTGGAACAATCTAGTCATTGGTGATTGGTGCAGTATTTATAGTCCTTACCACAGTAACCTCTTGAGATGGTCACAAGAAGAATGCACAACCCCTTCTCAGTACGGGGTTTTGTAATCTTGGGCTGACATCAAAAGAAAACAAATCAGCTCCTATACACAGTAAACTGTGATGTCTGTGTTGTAGATATAATTATAATCTGAATAATTGGTATAACAAGATCCCTCTCTCACTGTTCCTTTTCTTCTCTTCACCATTTTGGCTATGAATATTCATTCATCTAATCTACTGTATATATGAACTACTTTCTGATCAAAGAGATGTTTAACTAAAAGCATATTACAGTCCAATAATGCACACAAAATGATAATGAAATAAAGCAAAATAAAACAATCAAAAACAATAATATTTAGAAGTATGCAGAAAGCCCCAGGATCCAACAAAATTTGTTGTATGACAAAAGCAGTATTGCACTGTTGTGGTGCAAGTTCCATCCCTTTTATGTTTGTGTTTGTGATGAAATGTAGTATGGAGTCCCAGGAGGGAGAGGTTACCTCTCAGAGGGCAAATAAGCCGTGGAGTTTGGAATATCTGGTACGCAGGTAGAAGGCAAAATCAGCCCTCCCTAGCAGTTCACAAAATATATGTGGTGGCACAGTGATTAGACTGCAGTATTGCAGGCTAACTCACTGCTCGCTGCCAGGAATTTGATTCTGACCAGCTCAAGGTTGACTCAGCCTTTCATCTTTCCCAGGACAGTAAAATGAGGACTCAGATTGTTTGGGCCAATATGATGTCTATGTAAACTGCTTAGAGAGGGCTGTAAAGCACCATGAAGCAGTATATAAGTTTAAATGCTATTGCTATCTATAATTATGGAGATAGTTGCTTTAGTCTGGCAAGATTCTGTCTGAAAGCAAACAATAATAAAGAAACTACTCAGAAGTAATTCCATGTGTTATTCTTGTTTCTTGGAGTCTGACAGTATGTAATATCACAATGCATGAACAAAAGGTACAAAGCTTGCATTATGTCAGTACAATGTTGCCTTTTTCACATGTTTCACCTTGATCCTGCAGATACCATTGGTGGAAGAGTTAAGTTAAAACCAAAAATCAGATAGAATGCCAATAATTACTTATGAAGGTGAAATCTAGAGAAGCCTGCTTTAGTAAAAGCTTTATCATTGTTTCAACCTGGAACATCATACATTTAAAAAACTATGTTAGCACACATTGCCACTAGTAACAAAGAGGAATCAAGATTCATATGGTTCTGACGCTCAGTTTATCTCAGAAATGTATTCATTTCTCAATCTGAACAACCACAACCTTATAACATTACAAATGCTGATATACTTATGCCTCTATATTCAATGATTATACCTATATATACAAATGACCATGATTATGCAAATATGTACAAATGATCATGAT
>JANHFO010008605.1:4156-14451 GCA_032468095.1 Pareas carinatus | reverse complement strand
AAATAAGACATCCCCTGAAAATAAGACCCAGTGCATCTTTGGGAGCAAAAATTAATATAAGACAGTGTCTTATTTTTAGGTAAACACGATATATATATTAGACTTTCCACTCTACACCGGAAAAGACCAGAACACACCTGGACCTACATATATATATATTGTCCTATATATATGTTATATATATATATGCCATTTTATAGCTCAATGGAACCTCGATTCGCACAAAACTCGCACAAAGCTCTGGAGCAGAAAGACCATGAATTGCAATATATCTCATACACTACTACAGACTTTCCTATTCTCTTAAAGTAGAAGGCAGCATTTTAGATATATAACTTCCAACCCCTTCTTATGTGGATGAGGAAGAAATGAACAGAGATTTCAAAATCAACATATATCAAAAAAAAACAACCACACACACTGTCTTGATGGTGTTTATTCAGCCAACAGATTGAAATAAAGGAGAAAGTACACAAGAAAAACATGACCTCAATTTTCAGAAGGCAGGAAAAAAAATACATCTTTCCAAAAAAAAATTAAAAAGAAAATGAGCTTAATGTGAGAAAAGAAGATGATTTAATTAGGGATCAAAGCAGGGGTATAGGAGAGAATTTTTTTATTTTATTCACAGCGACTCTGAAAAAACAAATACCAGATCTGCATTATAGAGAAGAAAAGAGACTTTGTTTTGATGGGGCACTGAAGAAACTTCCATGATTCAAAACTTTCATGAAGATGCTCTTAAAGCACTTGATAAACCCTTAAAATAACTATATAACAGAAGCTCAACCACTCCTGAAATCCTCCTTGAATAAGTGCCATTCAAGCAAACTCAAAACCTCAAAATTCTCTTTATACGCTCCTTTGCAAGACATTCAGGGATATGCACCCCCTTTGTTTCCACTCTTATTTTTACAAACGAAAGAAAAAGTGGCAGTGCATTGCACACACAAATGGTCACATGGGGCATTTAATAAATTATATAGATGGAAAAGATTTCAAGTGAACAAACCAGTATCACAATCTACATAAGCCATAATTTAAATGTGTACACTGAAAAAAGTAATTTCAACCTTGATCTCGAACAAAACTCCAGGACAACCTGTCTTTGAGAAATGTCACTCTTCATACTTCTGCCAATTATTGACTTCAAAATGCATTGCTCTTAATCCTATCCATTTTTTTAAAAAAAAATGTAATTAACGAGAAGAATAACATGCTAGAAATGATTTCAACCTCTTTTGGGGAAGAAGATACATAGAATGTTAAAAAAACCTGTACCATGACATTCTCCTCTATATTTGTATTTAAAACCTATCCTGACCCATTATAAAATTCAGGGTAAGCTAACCTAATTATCTAAACTAGGCCAATACAACCTCTGACCCAGGAAGATTAAAACAGCTTTTTATTGGCTGTGTTCCAATGAAGCAAGTGATCAAGTCATCCACTCCACCAGACAATTGATTTCCCCAATCTTGTGCTCTGGTAGATCGCTCCCTTTTTTCAGAAAGTGTCCGTTTCTGAGTCCGCCAGAAAAAAAAAAACTGGGAAACTGTGAAATCCCAGGGATAGAACTATTCTATGGGAAAAAAAGAAAACATTACACAAAAATATCTATGGTGGTAGAGTGTGTCACTGCAGACTGCAGAGTTGGGTTCTTTACAGTCCAATCCAATTGATGGAGTGAGTTTAACCATAAATATTAACTGAGTTAAGATCTCGCCCATTATTCTTCTTTGATACAGTTAAGAATGTGTTACCAATAAAAGAGAATATTTGTAGCTCTGAGTCGAACTGTGGAGTCCTTGGTGCTCTCTGAGTTTGGTGGCTTTGTTCCAAATGTTTCATTACCCAGCTAGGTCAAGTCTTCAGTGGTAATATTGGCTGATTTCTTGCAAACGTTTCATTACCCAACAAGGTATCATCTTCAGTGTTAGCATTGGGTGTTTACTTGCAGATGTTTGCAAGAACTGGTCATGGCTAGTTTAATGAAGAGAAGGACCAGGGGCGACATGATAGTAGTGTTCCATTTGGAGCTGCCCTAAAGAGGAGAGGGGAAATCAACCTTTTTTCCAAAGCCCCTGATAGCCAGACAAAGATCAACGGATGAAAATTGATCAAGGAGCGATTCAACCTATAAATAAGAAGAAATTTCCTGACCGTGAGAACAGTCAACCAGTGGAACAGCTTGCCTTTGGAAGTTGTGGGTGCTTCATCACTGGAAGCTTTCAAGAAGACACTAGACAGTCACTTGTCAAAAATGGTAAAGGATCTCTGGCTTGAGCAGCGGGTTGGAATAGATGATCTACAAGATCCCTTCCAACTCTGTTATTCTGTTTCATTACCCAACTAGGTG
Organism: Pareas carinatus; assembly: GCA_032468095.1. NCBI lineage: Eukaryota > Metazoa > Chordata > Lepidosauria > Squamata > Pareidae > Pareas > Pareas carinatus. The sequence continues at coordinate 12,092 of JANHFO010008605.1, read as the reverse complement.
AAATCTTCAGTGCTTGCATTGGCTGTTTACTTGCAGATGTTTTATTACCCAACTAGGTCACATCTTCAGTGCTCAGAATTCGCAGAACATTAAGAATGTGTGATGACAACCGCTCTACCCTTTCAAGAGCATATAGCTACTGAAAGAAAAAGATTCGTTGATTCAGGATAGATTGCCTTCCCTTTAGATTTAGATAGATTGCAGAAAAAACTAGGGTAGCCAGCCTGTCTTCCATTGAGGACCTGTATATTACACAGGTCAGAAAAAGTATCTACAGAGCCTTCACATCCTGGACATAAACCCCTCTGCTTGAGACAGCACTATAAGGCATTGCATGCCAAAACAGCAAGACATAAGGACAGATTTTTTTCCCATTTTTCATCACTCTGCTGAAAAACTAATTCTCACAGTACTATCTTATGTCTAAGTGTCTTTACCTATGTAGTATGACTGTATTACTTTTATCCTTCTCATCTGCTCCATTACCTTCTCTTATTGGCATCGTCAATATGATTATGATTATTTGGGTATTATGATTATTATTGCTTTGCTGTTTTTGCTGCATTGCTGTTTTTCATGTACACTGAGAGCTTGTATATGAGATTGCACAGAGGCAAATTCCTTGTGCATCTATCCCAGTTGATCAATAGAAGATTCTATTTATTGGATCTTTATCAAAATTTTAAATAAGTCATTATGTCATTAAAAATACTATCTCTGTCCAGGTTAATGATCACAAATCACCAGTATTTCCAAGCAACAAAATGATTGACAAGAATGAAACCACTTGTGATCTTTCAGGTGTTGGCGAACTTCTATTTCCAATAAATTTAGTTAGAATAATCTATGGGGAGTAGAGTCTAGGAACACATGAAAGACCTCCAATTTCCCACTCCTGTGGATTTGAGATCTTAATTCCGTGTTTCTTTTATTAATTTCAAACGTAACGTTTCTTATTATGCCAAGTAATAAAGGAATACATTTGAAAGTTAAAGATGACAGAAATTAGCAGAAGAATGTTTTTTTCTGATGGTTTTTTTTTTGTCTCCCATAAATTAGCCAGCCCACCGCAGAACAAACATCCCTGTAGGCAAAAGAGAGTCAGCCTATTTCCTCAACCATCCATTCTCCTTTCATCTTCTGCAGCCTCCGAACGACGGTTCCATGCTGTGCAATCACACCAGAGACTCAATGATATTCATACCTTCCTGTGAAAAACATATCATCTTCTCAGTGCAAGAGATTCTTGATCAAAATGAAAAGAGCAAAAGCACTAAGGCAGCAGTCAGTCAGTCAAAATCCATCTTGAATAGAGCCAGGAGCGCCGTCGCAAAAGCACCACACGTTCTGCTGACCTTGAGGGGTGAAAGAACTTTCCCCAAAACTTCTCCATCAAAAGCTTTGCTGGATTCCTTTCCCGCAGGGAGAGTTTGACCATCGCAGCAAAGACCTGAGACTAGAAGCGAGAAGTTGGTTGTGCTGCCCTGTGGAGTGTGTGGGGAAGATCAGAGCTGCGTGTTGAAATGCACAAATTCTGGATGTATGCCGAGTTCACTCCTCTCACAGGTTTCCTCCTCCTCTGGATGAATTCTATCTGCAGGAGAGAGGAAATGCTTCATGAACACAGATGAAGATATCCAACAGCCATATTCCTTCTGACAGCTGAGTAGATTTTCAAGGATATGTTTCACTTCAATAAGGATTCAATCAAAGCAAACCCTCTGGACTCTCTGAAGTCACACGGCTCCCTCATTTCTGAGCGTCAAGAAATGACTTGTCCTGACTGGCATATTTAGGCACAAAAGCTTCCAGCTTTTGCAAGCATGGCTCAAAACTGCAAGAGATGAAAGTTCCCCCAGCAAGGCAAACTGGGTTAGTACTTCATCTCATTACACTTCATCACATCACCCATGAAACATACAATGCATCGTGGTAGCAAACCAATCCCAACACATCCAGGTTTTCATAACTGATAGAAGAATCAACCAGCGGAACAGCTTGCCTTCGGAAGTTGTGGGGGCTTCATCACTGGAAGCTTTCAAAAAGAGACTAGACAGCCACATGTCAAAAATGGCATAGGGCAGGAGTGTCAGGCCCAATTTCATTCCGGGCTACTGCCACTGAATTATCTGACTTGTCCAGCACCCATTTGCCAGAACATGTAGGCAACTCTTGTGGGCAGGCAAAAACAGATAACAGAGTAACAGAGTTGGAAGGGACCTTGGAGATCTTCTAGGCCAACCCCCTGCTCAGGCAGGAAAGCCTGTACCATTTCAGACAAATGATTGTCTAATCTCTTCTTAAAAACCTCCAGTGTTGGAACATTCATAAGTTCTGAAGATGAGTTGTTCCACTGATCAATAGTTCTAACTGTCAGGAAATTTCTCCTTAGTTCTAAGTTGCTTCTCTCCTGGATTAGTTTCCATCCATTGCCTCTTGTCCTGCCTTCAGATGATTTGGAGGATAAATGGACAATAATGGATGAACAACTTCCATTATTAATCCCTAGCTCCTCTTCAAAGTGACTTCAGGGATCATATCTTTACTGTGATTCAGAAGTGTCCTCTTCCTTGCTCCATTGCCTTGAATGCTCCTATGTATTTGAGCTAGGACCCTGCAGTCAGAATAAGCTAATCTCAGCAGTTCATTGGCTATTGGCAGAGTAAGAAAAAAGAGAAAAATGAGGAGAGAAAAAAAAGAAATCCCCTTATTCTCTGGGAGTCATAGCAGTCAAAGTGTCTATGGAGATTCTCAGTCATCCAGGTCATGGTTGTGCCAAAGGTGCTTTTTCAAAAGGCAGCTGGACTTTGCTTTTTCCTTGAAGGCGTTTCACTTCTCATCTTCTTCAACAGAAGAAACCTCTTGGACAAGAAGCAAAATGTCTTCAAGGAAAAAGCAAAGTCCACTTACCTTTCGAAAAGCCCCTTTGGGATAGCAGTCAAAGCTAATAAAAAGCTCCCTAATCCACTGACCTCTGTTGCCATAAGGTTTATTATTTCCTGTTGTCTCACAGTATTAACCCTCAGCAGCACACTGGAATGTTGAGAAGCAGCAAAGAATGTCAGGACATCAGAATGAATACATGAGGAAGCTAGAAAGTCATCTCTAGAAGGCACTTCAGAGTCTAACTAAGCCCAAAAGCAGAAAAACGCTGCTAGAACAATAACAATAGGGAAAACTACATGCAATTAAGATCTATATCTAATATAAATCCCCATTATGGATTCCTGGTAAGGTACAGTGCTTGGTTGCAGTGCCAAACCAGACAGTTATAGCAATAGCACTTAGACTTATATACTGTTCCATAGTGCCCTCTCCAAATGGTTTACGGAGTCAGCATATTGCCCCCAACAATCTGGGTCCTCATTTTATTGACATTGAAGGGATGAAAGGTTGAGTCAACCTTGAGCCCCATCAGGATTGAACTTATGACAGTGAGCAGAGTCAGCCTGCAAAATTAGATTCTAACCCCTGTGCCACCAGGGCTCCTATATATAAATTATATATAGGAGCTTTGGAGTCACTAAGTCCAGTTTAGAAGTCTCTATACAAATTATGTCAGTGTTAACTTTCTTTTTTTCATGCCAATGTGGAGGGTTTTGAACTACTAGTTGGTGCTATCACAATAACACTTCACTGCTTTGATATGCAATTACAAGTATTTCTAAAGAAAGAGATATTTTAATGTGTTCCCATAAATCCCTACTAATAAAAGAGCTTCATAGATAACTATGGAATGTTATTCTCTTCCTGATAACATATACATTGATGATATATTTCAGCAACTATACTGACAAGCATCAATGCATGTGCACTATAGTTTTTTTAGATAGAGAATCTTGCAGCATTCAGGATTCATTTTTACATATGGAAGAAAAATAGATTCTACCTATCTTGGTTCTTTTTGTACAGACCTTTCAAGTGATCTAAGATACGAATGCTGGAATGCATGAATGATGATTTCATAAAAGAAGACAATAAAAAGCAGAACTAGCCAGTCAACCAATTTATCTAATATCCGTTTTCTGGCATTCCATACATAGAAGTCAGTGAATAGATTCATTCACATACTGGCATTTGGAAGAGTCTTATAGAACAGGAACGAAGTACCTGTGCACTCCATCCCAAATAGTGGAATGGAACAACTTGCCATGGCCAACTCACCATGGCCAACTTGATACAGCCAACTTATCATGGTCAACTTGATACAGTCAACTCACCATGGCCAACTCACCATGGGATAATTCAACAATTCAATCTAATTATTTAAAATTATTTCAATTTTTATCATTCACATTTCATTTCGACCTTCCTTTTGCACCTTTTCTTTAATTATTCTATTCCACCATTTCTTTAACTCTTGCCTGGAGCAAGTTGTCCTGTAGCAAGTTGGCTGTGGCAAGTTAGCTATGGCAAGTTGGCCACAGCGATTTGGCCACTGTGAGTGGGAAGTTGGCTGCAACGAGTTGGCCGTGGCAAGTTGTCCTAGACCCCCCACAAATAATGCTGAAGCACTTCCTTTACATCCTAGTCCATCATATCATTGGTAGAGAATATAGTATTCTTAGCCAAAACAGATATAGAGAAATCCAATCAGTCTCTCTGTAAAATAAAGCTCAATAACCTTCAGGAAATGTAGATCCCTTCACCCCTCTAGAAAAAAGAACCCCATCTCAATTCAAAATGAACATTGCTGGAAAGGAGAGATAACAGATCAGATTGGTGAGTGGCAAACAAGCTTTCCTGAACATTTCTCCTATCGACAAGTCACACATATTTACATAATCTTTTGTTTTTCTCCTTCTGTTAAGTTACTGAGTGGGTTGCGATCATTTATTTCTCAAACCAATTACTTTTGAAGTGGGTGAGCAAGTAAGAAGCTTTTCCTGGGAAACATTGCTCAGTGCAACAGAATGAAAAAGGAAGAGAGGGAGACATCAGGACTCAACACTTGCAGATAATCTTTTGCTGTGATTTTTCTAAAATTAGCTGATAAAATTCTTTAGAAGCTAAACAATGCGAGAATAATTCCCCTAACTTTCACTTGTGGCATGAAAAAAAGCATTCTCTTAGCTTTTCCATTCCCCACTTAGTGACTTAAGAATACTTTGAAATTTCCAATTGAACTTATTTTTCCCATCATTTATTAATTAAGTGAACAAAAACCACATCATACTTTATTTCCTAATGCCCAGATTGCTATACAAGTCATAATCGAAGCATAATAAAAATACAGAAAGTCAAATTTTGACAGTAGCTCTATTCGTGCCAACTATTTATGCTTGAACTTATGTTCAAAGGATGAACTGGGAAGCATCTATTAGTCCTACTCCAATATTGTGTAGGATGGTTTATGTTGTTTTGACATATCTAGTGTCAAAGGAGATGTGGGATGCTGTAGTGGTTTAGGTTCACACTTGATCATGAAGCTCATTGAATGGCTTGGGAGTGTCAATATCTCTCAACTTAAGCATCCTTACAGATTTGTTACTGTGAAAATAAAAAATGAGGGGAATATACTATATAGCATCTTGGGTTCCAAGAGGAATGGTGTATAGATACATGTTCATATGCACACATCTAGGAGGAAATTCTAAGAGTACATTGATACACCAACAACTTATATATGATCAGCATTCCAGATATCATGAGTGACTTTGTATACAAAACTGTTTGCATATCTTAGAAATTCCGTTTATATATAGCACCACAGATCAAACAGAATGTACAGTCACCATGTGCTTTTACTGCTTAACTATTTTAACTGTAACAGGAAACAGGAAACTCTACTTAGAACAAAAGAACAGAGTATATACCATAAATTCAAGCTTGCAAATACTGCCATCCACTGGCTGAATACTACTATAATTGCTGCACAAAAATACTTTTTTTTTCATGCCACAAAAATGCATTCCAGCGTATAAATATTCATTTCCCGCAGATGCTAATGTTCTACACCCAAATGCCATATGGCAAAGGAAGCTTGACATTGACAATATCAGGATCATGGTTAGTTACTGCTGGCCTGCTTCTTGGTTCCCACTAGCATGCTTCACATTAACAGAATCTGTTCTCTTTTTCTTCTCTACTTCTTCTTTTACCACTTCAGGTGTCGAGAGAGATACAGAGTTCTGGTTCTTGCTCTTCTGATGGCGTCAACCATTGTTAATTGATGCTGTTGCAGTGTGTCTTTGATGCTGTCTCTCCTTCTTCTGGGTCAGCACTGTGTTCTTTGACCTTTTTCTATGTGCCTTGTATGGTATGGAATCCCAAGACAAAACAAAGTCTGGACAAGCGACTTATTATCTTCTGGGCTTCTATCAGGATAATCCACAAGCAAAGATTTTTGAACCTGAAGGGTCAACTTTTTCCCTCGCTATATCATTTTGAGCACTTCAGTTCCAACAACTATCATTTCAGTACAAAATCCACAGCTTTCAAAGGATTACTGTGACAAAACGTAGACCTTTAAATTTTCCTGCCAAGTTCTTATTCTGAATCAACTTGATATTTCCTAGAGGACATGATCTCGGCTTCTTGATCCTGTCTATATGAATGAGGGCAGTAAGCATTCTATCATTTGTAATGTCATTAGGCAAGACTTTACCAAACTCTCTGCATGCAGGATAATTGCAGCTTGCTTTGATCTGTGCAAGCTCATCTAGGTCTGTGTTTAGCAGAGAATGTGCATGAAGTCCCATAGACAGGAGGCAGGTGTGACTCTACTTTTATGTAGTGGGCAGAAGGCAGAGACGAGACTTGAGTTAACCAAAACAGGATTTATTCAAAGGACAGCAAGGTGACTCAGCACAGACAGAAGATGTTATCAGAAGCTGCTTTGCAAGCTTCCCTTTTATACTTTCTGACAGGTTACAGCTGTGACTAATCAGGAACCGGAATTTTCCTGCTTCTTCCCAGACCCTGGCAGTATTGATACTTTGCAAGATAGACTCATTCTTTGCAAGCAGCCAATACAAAGCATCTACAATGCAAACAGGTAAAGAGGAAAATGGCAATTCATTTCAGACGATGGGGAGCTGGTTTACAACCTGCAAAAGGAAGCTTTGCTTGATTAAGCATATCGCTTTTCAGGACACCATATATTTTGTTCACTTGCATCAGTGGATTATGCTGAAGAATTTGATGCTCTTATTCATTTCATGTCTCTTTATATTTGTTACCTTTCTAGATTATAATCTGAAGCATGCCCACAATGTGGGCATTCATAAAAGCTTCCGTTTTTCTAATGGGTTTGGGTTTTTTATGCACCCGGGAGCAATGTTTCCTCTTCAAGTTGATGGGACAGCTAATATAATTGGATAACATTTAAATGTAACATTTTAGATGTACTAACAATTTCCTTTGAAATTTTTCAAAGGGGTGGGTGGGTTATACAGTATATGAATCATTCTAATTCTTTTCTACCTAGAGAAAATGCTGCTTCAAGCAAGAGAAAATGGATCAGGAAGATTTATTCAGATATGTCAAGTATTTTTCTTTCTTAATCCATCTAAATACTGAGCCAAACTCTTTTCTATTCCAATTCCCCGTTACTCCTCTACCCAGCGTTTCAGTAAATCTTTCCACAAGAAAATTTAGAAAATCTTAAGAGTGTCTCTGGAGTTTATAAGAAAAATTATGTCGAAAGCAGTCTTCCCATAGCCCACATGTAAAATATGATTTTACCATAAGATTGGTGCTGACTATTATCTTGGCTCAGCGGATAAAGATGCTGAGCTTGTCGATCGGAAAGTCAACAGTTTGAATTCCTAGTGCCATGTAATCGAGTGAACTCCCGTTACTCGCCTCAGCTTCTGCCAACCTAGCAGTTCAAAAGCAGGTAAAAATGCAAGTAGAAAAATAGGGACCACTCCAATGGGAAGGTAACAGTGCTCCAGTGCCTTTGGCACCTAGTCATGCTGGCCACATGACCACA
>JANHFO010008604.1:253352-268048 GCA_032468095.1 Pareas carinatus | reverse complement strand
TTTGTATTTTTGGTTGTTTTAACGATGCCTGTAAGCCGCCCTGAGTCCCTTTGGGGAGAAGGGCGGGGTATAAATATTATAATAAATAAATAAATAAATAGTCTCTCTGTTGGCTTAGCTGTTGCTCTTTACACGTGGCTACTTTCTCTTTTCAGCCTTTCCATGAAAATTGTCAGTAAAGATTAGATTGTCCCTTGATAACAGTCTCATGCATGGAAATAGTAAATCTTCAAAAACTGGTACTGTCTAGCTTCATCTTAGTTTGTTAGTTATTAATCCTCTGCCTCTCCAGCTTCCTTCTTTTCAGAATTTTTAGTTTTAAGTTTTCATTTTTTCTCTTCATCCTAGCTCAGTAATAGACCCCCGCCCCTTCCTATGGTAAAATATTCTCTAGAGCAGGTTTTTCCAAATTGAGCTTTGAGGAGATGCAGGCAGAGTCCAGGGAAGGTATGGAAAATCTTTTGTTATTTATTTTTTATATCTTTATTAAAAATAGTTTCATTATATGGTTTTCATTCTTTATTTGTGTTCTTTTTTTTTAAGGAGAGGTCTGTACACTCAGATTACAGCTAAAGGATTGTAATCGTTTTAAGCAGTATGGACATTTTTTTCCCCTCAAAATGTCTTAGAAAGGAAATTGAATTTGAAAGAGGAAAACTTCTCACTCAACTATATACGCGGTTCAAATTTCGTAGCAGTTTGCCCTTGCATGAGGTGTTCTTCTTACAGTTTGTGATTATTTATGCCCATTTGGGCCACAATGTTATTTTTCACTTAGAAACAGCACATTTAAATGCTTGAAGTTTTTCTTAGGAAACCTTCTCCACCACTGAACACAATAAGATTTAAACTAGGAACTTTATTGTTCCCATTGAAGATTTGCAGCTTGTCTCTTTTGTCTTTATTCTCAATCACTAACTTCACTCCAAAATAATAGATGACACACTTTAACAGATTTTCGTACATCTTGGGGTTTTGTGTCTGCTGAAAAAAGGGAAGAATACTGATATGGATTAAACAGAGCTCTCCCTCCAGTCCGCACTTCTCCCCTCCCCTGGCAAAGTGTGAAAAGACCTTGTTGCTGATTGGCTGGCTTACTCCATTCAAATGTATAAAAGGGGAAGCCTCTTACTGTTCTATCTATTCCAATAAAGAGCTGAAGCCTGACTCCTGCCTCTTTCCTACTACCCACTCTACAGCAAATACTATTTTAATAGGAGTAAAATTGGAGGAAGATCTAAGCGTATCTAATAGGACGAGGATGAAATGAAGGCAGCTTCATTAAGAAAATAATGGTAGAAAACAGTTATTTCCAGCATATGATCATATCATGATTAAGTACAATAGGAATGCCCATAGATTCTTTAAGAGAAAAAGTTCTCAGAATAAGTAGCTGTTTTTCAGATTTTCCCTGATTACTATATGTATAACATGGGTTTTTTTTTTTTCATCAGTGGAATCTTATGAGTATATATAAAGAAAAATTCACATATTGAAATTAAGAGTGTGTCCTGGTATATAGCACGTGCTTTTTGAGAGCAGCAGTCCAACAAATAAAAACTTTATTATGGCCAAAGACCAGCATAATGCTGTTGAATCCTTACATTATATAGTGTAGCTTCTGAAATGGAATTGACCGAATGAATAGAAATGATAAAAATGATACAAAATGATATTTTACTTATTCATTTATTAAGAAAATGTACATAGCTGCCCAATTCCCTCTTGGTGACCTGATGGTTTGCAAGGAGGAAAAAAAAACCCAATTCATTCTTGGTAGTCATTGGAAAATGGAGTACTGTAAACGCTTGGAAAGGTTTCCAAACAATTGGATGAAGACTCTGATAGTTATATTGTGTTTATATTTCATTTTCTGCAGTTTTTCATGCTTGCTTATTTTTCATTATAGAAATAAGAGTAAACTACCAAGTCATCCTATCCTGTGTTCCATATCAGTTCTTTTTTGCTATCATCTGGGAACAGTTGTGAAAGGGTCCTTTGTAATTCCAATCATGAGAGTCCCAAGGATTATTCTATTGTCGGTTTATAACATTCTGAGAAATAAGGTAGGCTTCTGCTTTCATTTTCTAACATAGCATAACAATTGAGCAAGTAAGTGTAGAAATGCAATATGTGAGTAAGAAATGCAAATGCAGTCTTTATTTGCTTATTTTTATATTGGTTTGTATTACTTAGCCTTATTCAAAGGATCTCAGCAGGCAACAGCTTAAAAAGCAATAAATTCCATTGTAACAGATTTTCTATGAAAAGGATTCATATCCTTATGATTTATTCCTAATCTCTGATAGCTAGAAAAAAAATACTGCATAAACTGCAAAGTTTGCTTAAGCTAACAGCTTGACTTATCTTTGAGGAGAAGATGAAAATGTCTATTATGAGTAGGTCAGAAATTGAGTGTATGTGGATTGATGTTTCAACTTTGTTCATGTAAAGTATCATTGACAGATGCCTCTTGAATTCTTAAGGTCCCAGTGAGACATAATGAAAGAGATTTTCAGAACTTCATATATTAAAATGGAAAGCTAATAAATATGCATATGCAATATTCAGTTTATACCCATAGATCAAGTTAACCAGAAAGTAGCAGGAAAATGTGCAGGCTTGCATCTTGCTCATTCATGTTGTACCTAGCTATAATTTAGGTGTCAAGGAAAGACAAGTATGCTTTGATAATACTTCGCAAACTAATTATGCTGTTGTATTGGATGTATCTATACGGCAAACCAAAACCACTTCTTCCCGTTCATCATACTAACATTTTCCATAAGTCCATATGATGGAACTTTAAGTTGGAAAAAGAAAGAGCAAAGGGTAGAATTAGATGCTTACTTTACCTTCTTGGTAATTTTGGCCATAATCGGGGCGCTCTGCATCTATTTTTTAAGGTTTTAAAAACAATAAGTGGAGAGAGCTATTGAACAGAGCTCACGAAGTTTACTCGGATGCCAGCTAAGAAGAAGTGGGCCAACCAATAAATGGTGTATCTGTTATTAATTGCTGCTCTTCATCTATCTGATTAGTCTGAATCCAAATGAATGTGTTGCATGACTTTGACCAATGTTTCTTTGGGTTCATAACACGTCATAAATGAGTTTTATATATAAACTTGTTTGTTTGTTTATTGTTTGTTTATAATTAGATTTATAGACTGCCTTTTCCGTTGCAACAGACTCAGGGCGGTTTACAGACAGTAATAAAATACAGATATACATATACATATTAAAACCACATAAAAATAAATATTGATGGGCTGATAATTTAAAATAACTAATCCTTAAAACCAATTTAAAACCTAATTCATAGTGATACAAATAGTCCTTGATTTACAATTGGTCACTTAGCGACCATTCGAAGTTACCATGGACCCAAAAATTGGGACTTGCTACCCAGATCTGAAATTCTAATGGTGAGTCGTACCCCTGTTTGCAATATCCCTGTTGATGTTTATGACATTTTTACTGAAAACCAGAAGCTCTAGTTTTCGGCAGAACCACACCCATAGCAAACCATTGTTTTACTTAATGACCTCAGTGTTCGTTTTACAACCCCTGCATTTACTTAACAACTGCTGCAAAAATTGGGTTGATTTTGTGAATGACCTATTTTATGATAATTACCTTAATGGGTAATTAATTGCAGTCAACTCAAGGACTTCCTGTAGTGTTTTAGATATTGTACTCCTTTATTCTGTTTCAGTAGCAAATGAAATTTTTTGTAGAAGAGCCAAAATTATTCACTATAATGCTGAAACGTTTTCAAAGATCTCTTAAATATATTTCAGCAATAGCTATGAACTCGTTTACCTGTTCATGTACATTGCTGTTTAGTGTTCTATCTCTTATACTTTTTTGATTGTCATCAATGATGTTTCCATAATTGAATCTGATTTTGTTACTTCATTTAAGCATACTGGAATTGCTTATCTTACTTGCCCAGAAAGAAGAAAGTAGCAATAAAATAAAAGAGGCAAATGCTAAGAAGCACCCTTAGACAGGAAAAGCAGTGGCAATGAGCAGGGTGAAAAGAAGGAATTTTCTCACTGAGTAATGGGAAATATTCTGTCTTATACTTCAAAGCTTACTATTAATCTAAACATCATTACAGAAGCCTCTTGTATGATTGCAATGTAGACACATATCTACTTTGGGTAATTTACCATTGATGAATGGTAAAAAGGATGATGCCTCCCTCTTTGAGGGAGATGGACAGGACAGGAAATAGATAGATAGACAGAGAGAGAGACAGACGATAGATAAATTTATGTCAGAGAAATTTGATATATATCTCTGAAAATGGTCCTGAAATAAGAGAAAATTACATTTGAAAAGCCTACGTGTTATATGTATTTCTGAGATCTTATGTTTCTAAAATAAAATAAATATCAAAACTGCCATCTATCATTGCAGGAGCTTGAATTCCAAAATTCCAAAACCTTTTTAAGAAACTTCATGAATCATGAATATAATCAATGAATATGAATCTTGTTTTCTGTACATGGGAAGTGTGAGGTGTTAGAAGAATCTGAAACACTTGATTTTAAATTCAGACATCTTTGATGATTAATTACAACTTGTGCTTTTTCTCCAGGAGAACACATGTTCAAGGTATATTTTCAGATGCTGTTTTTGCAGTTTCTGGTGCCTAGAAAGATTTCTTGGATATTTGAACCAGGTACATTATATAAACTGAATAACATCACATGCATAAAAATGAAAGTCACGTGAAAAAGAACTGCTATGCTAATGAGTAAGGTTTCCAAGGCAGTTGCTATCCCTGTTTTGTGACAACCAACAAAGAAAGATTCTTTATTTAAGAACCCGTCACCCTTTTCATTCCAGCTGATTTTATAGAAAGCATGCAATACTAGACTTTAAATCTTAGCTGAAATAAATCACATTGAGTTCAATAGACCTATTCAGAGAAACATGGTTGTAGAATAGCCACTGTGATTTATAATGACCAACTTAACTAACATGACAAAACTAGAACCCATCTAAATTTGTTCTGCCTGACATAAGCACCTGTTGAATTATAACCCACTAATGAGAATATAGCCAACTTCTGTAAAAATCTAAAAGAAAACTCCTTGAGTGGAATCAATGTCATTCATGACATTATTTCTATAATACGCTGAGCTTTTCTAACCTGGGAATATATATTACAGCCTGTGAAAGCCCTCCAATCAGGAGAAGGGAAACAAACGGTGTCAGATATTTTATCCAATCACAACTCTCTACCCATCCTGAATTTAACTTTGGCAATAAATCTTAAATAACTTGCGTAAAACTTAATATTCTTAAAAAGAGTTTCTTAGTGAGCGCCTAGATCGGAAGATGAAGGGATGTAGGAAATTTCACATTCCTAGCTTCAATAGTTTGGGATATCTGGTGATATGTCGGTGAGTGAGTGAGTAATTTTTGACTTTTATATTTTTAGATTATTCTGTATATTTTTGTCAGGTGTGTGTTTCCCCAGAATTATTTTTCGGTTTGGTAGAATGCACATTAATATAATATTATAATTATTGTCTTGAGTCCTAATTTTTATAAGTGGGCACATTGGTTTGCCGTAAGCCTTCCTCTAATTTTGACTAAAGATTCCTGAATGCCATTTCTTGACATACAGGAAATATTTTCACGTTGCTTTTTTCTGGCAGGAAAGAAATTAAAAAAGCATTTGCAGGATTTGTGTTAATGATACATTATTTCCTTGTCTAATGCAATAAGGAAAATAGTGGAGATGACAACTGCAAGATGAAGGCAAGCGTAGAGTAATTTCAAGCTATATCCGTGGAAAATAAAGCCCAACCATTCATTTCAAAACGCTGTTTTCAGTTGAAGCAGTAGAAATGTTAATTAATGTCTGACTGTGATGAATTTTATAAAAGACGATAAACTGAAACTCAGTCCAGATAAGAGGTTCAGTTAATGGATGGTTTGTGTCAAGGAGTGGTGCTTTTTATAAAAGGCTTTGCAGCTGCTCTCCCATCCATAAGAAAGACATTTCATGGCTTGGGGATACTTCTAGATCCATCTTCGTAGGATTTTATATACGCATATGACTACAGTAACCACCTAATTTGACCACAGTAAAGACCACTATTTGGGTCTGTCTTTAAAAACTTCTCAGAAACCACAGTTGGTCAAAAATATTGTAGGCTACGTGCTTTCTGACTCCTGCCATTAAGAGCACATGACACTTAGTTTCCAGATCCTGCATTGTTTACCATTTGGTTTCTGGATACAATTTAATGTGCTGGTTTTAACTTATAAATCCTTTTATGGCTGATATCTGCAAGACTGCCTACTCCAACCAGTACCAGCTTAATGAGTTAAAACATTTAATCTTGTTTTCTGAATTTCCTGAGTTGCTGGAAAATTTAGAATTTGCAGAACAGGTACTGAAGCCAGAAGACATCAAAGAAGGCACAAGGACTGCCATAAACTGAATCCTGTTTAATCAAACTATTCCCAATAATTACTTACAGTGCCAGGTTTCTTTCCAAATTCCAATCTGGTGAATCCAAGCAGTAGGGACTGTCTCTGGAATTCAAATCACAAAGACGATACTCTCATTGGGCATACTTTAATTTATAGCCCTTCCATCCACCCCTGGAGTTGCCTACTATGGACATTAGCAAAGGAAGCTTATATATTGATGATTAAATATCTGGAAGGTATCATAGGCCTGCTAAGGCAAAAGAGGAAAATGATTACCTATTTGGGTTTAGAGCAGAAATTTGTTATTTATTTATTTATTTATTTATTTATCTTATAGGTCATGCGTAACTTTGTCCTACTGCTGTTTAGAGATACGATTGTTTTGTTCTCTCTTAATTTGAGCGGTTTCTCGGTGATAATACTTCAGTTTAATGTACCAATTTGTTAGTACTGTGGGTAGCTGTATCGGCTGGTATTCTTTCCAGTGTCCAATATCATAGACTTCGAATATCTCTACTTTCTGGGATTTCTACAAACTCAAGGAACACTTAAAACACTTTTAAGGTACACTTTAAAAAAGCCACATTATGCAATTAAGAACTGGCTATAGGACTTCATATGTTTACATTGACTGCAGGGGGCAAAACAATTAATCCTGCTATTTCAAGCTTAAGCCTGCTTTCTTCGCTGCTCATATCTGAAAGAGGCTGTGTTATTATCTCATTAATATCTTCCTTTCCTGCTGTAAAAAACCTACTTCCTTCTACAGCTTCCATCTGTCATCGTCTCCGGATCATTACTTTTTCATTTTGCTGCACCATTAGGTCTCTGGGAGAGCTCTCTCTATAGTGAGAGTTGGCCAACCACTCTAAAAATGCAGGCAGGCTGTGGATTGGAAGCTGGGTGTAGTTGTATGCCTGACTTGTTTTGGGTTTCTTTCAAAGGAAGATTCTGTTGCTATGGTGCTCTTCCTTTCACTGGGATCATTTTTAGACTTTTAGAATGAAAGATAGAATTTGGCTGTTACGCAAAGTAGCAATTATTTTTCACAAGAAGGATTTTTAAAGTGTTGGATCTGTGCCATACAGCATTTCTCATGAAGCTATCAGGTCAGTTTTTCCAAGACCTTTGACATTCTGTCTGTGCTGGAAAGTGTAGATTTATTTTTTCCCGGAATATTTTCTTCGCCTACTAAACTTGAAGTATGTAAACAATCCCATTCCTTATTTATCTGTTTCTTTGGTTCCCATGCATATTAATGCAAAAAAAACAACAGCACCCCCAGATGAAATCCACATATAAATTGTCAATATCTGAAGCTTACTTTTTGTGATGTTCCCTTAATCAAGATATTTAGTTAAGATACATGAATTAGAGAAAGATTTAACACTTATTAACAAAATGCCTTCTTTAACTTAATCAATTATTGGGAGAATCAATGTTTCTTACTTTTAGTGTTTTTCTTGAGTGCTGCTTCATTTAACAAATGTTTTTATTTAAGTATTCGTTCCAGAGCATTATAACTATTACTAGACAGCTTTTTTAGAGTTCAAGGATTTGTATACTAGAAATTTCTTTTTGCCTTTTCTTGACTTCAGATTGTATACACCTAGAATCTGCTCCCAAGGGTGAAAGCTTGAATTAGGATGCAGAAGGAAACTAGAGAGAAAAGAAAATTGGTTTAAATGGGAAAGAGGTCCCTTGTCTGTTGTTTAATCCTCTGCCCCATCCTATAAGGTTAAAGATGTTATCTGTCCTTGGGAGTAAATTGCAGGCAGTTTCAAGGTCTTGGTTATGGCCTTTAAAGCGCTCCATGACTTTGGGCCAGGGTATCTGCAGAAGCGCTTATTATCAAATAATATCTCCCACCGACCAGTTCGCTCCCACAGAGAGGGCCTTATCAGGGTGCTGTCAGCCAGACAATGCTGGCTGGCGACCCCCAGGGTCAGAGCCTTCTCTGTGGCAGCCCCGACTTTGTGGAACGAACTCTCCCCGAAGATACGTATCATCTCTGATCTCCGGGTCTTTCGATGCACCCTTAAGACCCATCTTTTTATCCAGGCCAGCCTATCCTGATTTCCTATTTGTCCCCTCGGGGTGGGGTTTTTAAACCTAACAGTTTTATTTGGATTTAAGTATTTTAATCAGCCCCTAATTTAATTCATTTTAATCAATTTTAATAAGTCGTTTGTATTTATGTGTTTTTAATGGCTGTACACCGCCCTCAGTCCTTCGGGAGCAGGGCGGTATATAAATCTAAATAAATCAAATCAATATAGAAGTTTCATGGATTACAGCTGATTTCATATATGTGTGTTTTACACAGTGTATAATTTTAGTTTAATTTATTTTAGACATGTTGTTTTATATTTATGTATTAATATTTACCAAATCTCTTATGAAAATAAATAATTGTGCACTTTGACTTAATTTTCATTTATTCCAAAAGGACTAGGTACAGGGAAAAAGTGAAAACAGAACATTAATCTTAGGGAGTTGAAGGATGTATTTAAACAGATACTAAAAGCATTTTCAATCTCATTCATGCCCACAATCAGAATTTTAATTCCAAATTGAACATTAAAACATTGCACATTTCTTTTTAAAGAATAACTTCTGCAATCTGTATTTGCAGACTTATTAAACATGTCAGTGAAAATTCTTCTTTTAAAGAGGACAAGAATGGCTCATTTTTCACTTCATAAAATAAGGATGTTTGGAGCTTATTGGGAAAAGTAAATGTAGACTTTTGCATATTCCTATTTATATACCTAATCTGTTTATTTCTTAAGGAATGAAGCTTACTGATGTCCAGAGTTCTAAATAAAACTAGAGAAGGTTTATCCTCACAGTAAAATAAATGTAATTAAAAATTATTTTAATTGAAAAATATATAGATCTTGACAATCAGATTAAACGTTATGCAAATAATTTCATTTTCACGGTATGATAAATAGAGATATTTATAAAAATAAGTTTGGCCAAGTACTTCTTTCTGTCTTGTTACTTCTGTTATTTTACCAATTAATGCTCTGATTGCAGAATGCATATGCGGCAACTATTATAAATGGGACAAATTTTTGTACCTCAGCTAAAGACGCCAGCGTTATTTTAACAAAAAACGTAACTAGCACCATGGCAATCAACTGCTTCGGTGACTTTGCTGTCTTTCTTGCAAAGGTAAAACTTTATTAACTATTTTTTTCTCATTGAAAATTTTGTTTTGTCCATATGATGCATCAGTCAGATTCAAGGTTAAATTAAAATTTTATGGAAATCAAATTGTTCTCTGGAAGCCAGTAAACTATATATGATATCCATGACCATAGTTAGTGCTAGGACTTCATCTCTGAGCAAGCACAAAAGTATTGTTTGGGCTGGTAATTATGTTCAATTATTGTGTGCATTGTGGCGTTATGTTAGTCTTGAGTCCTCCTGTTGGCACAACCCAGAATAATTTTTATTCATCAAACCATAATATATGTTTGTAGCCAGATTAGACCTCCCATAGTTGGTATGTACATATGTTGACTGTGGTATCCAGCGGTGTCTTATAATAGTTCCTGCACCATAGTGTAAGTGCTTCCATCGCAGTGGCAATCTGCGGATTTAGGAGGAAAAGGTTCAAAGAAGATAATCAATTGTTTAAGTGATGGGAATAAGAGATGTCTCTTAATGGGAAACCCAGAATCATTCATGGAATGAACTAATACAATGAAGATATTTTCTTTAGTTAATTTAAAGCAATATATGGTAGGACTGAAAGACCAAACAAAAGTGAAGAAAATAGTCAAACAATATTTATCTGGTCCTGAGACAAAATAGAAGATTAATGTGAAAATGTACCAGCAGTTTTTTGAAAACAGTCATAATCTTAATATTTTATTTTATATATTATTTTATTTTATTTTGTGTCATACTTCACACTATCCAAGCAACCCTAATACGAGTATTAATACTAAGCATTTACATATAGCTGTTACTTTTATTGGATGAGTTACCTTTAAAATATATCTGATTTTATTCTAATATAGGTGTTTGTAGCATGTTTCACCGTTTTTGGGGGATTGATGGCATTTAACTACCACCAGGAATTAAAAGTTTGGGCCTTGCCACTGCTGCTGGTTGCTGTTTTGGCTTATTTCATTGCCCATAACTTCTTATCAGTATTTCAGACTACAGTGGATGTTCTTTTACTTTGCTTTGCTGTTGATGTAGAAACAAATGATGGCTCTTCAGATAAACCCTACCTAATGGATCAAGATTTAATGGTAAGCAGTTCCAAAAACAGTTTATAATGTCTTGATTTTTTACAATGAGGTAATTATGTCAAAAGTTGATACCGGTAGTAATATTTTTAGAAAAACAACTGCATTCCTATCTACTTTAATATTCTATTTTCCAGTTTAAACATGGTGGCAAATATATTGTGAAACATATTCCACTTTCTAATAAGTGTACCTATTAGAAAATATTTTAGATTTTCAGAATTTCATAGATGCTTCAGTGACTGTCATAACGGCGGACTTCAAGAATTTCCCCACTATATAGCTTTTTTTTAAAAAGCCATCAGTCACAACTGTCACAACTATTTTCTTCTCATCTCCTATTCCTTTAAATAATTTCCCCAAAAACGAAAGTTTACCATTGTCCTCTAGCAGGATTCCCTACTTAACATTTCTCAGATAACTGAGCCATTTTTTATTGAAACTGTTAAAAAAAAAATCTATTAATGAAAAGATTTTTTCTGTTGATGTCTTTATAGACTAGGCATTTAATGTGATTTTCTAAACATACATGTTTAAAAGTTGGCAAGATAATAATGCAGTGCTAAATAGCATTAATTTAGCTAAATAGCATTAATTAAATGTTCCAGTTTTCTATTTAAAACTGTGGTTTAATTACATCTTTTCTATATTGATGAAAATTTATCTTAGTTTTAAATTGGTGCAACAAAATATATGTAATTGTTTTGTAGGAAAAAAATAATAATATTTTATAGGAGATTAGTTCCGTTACTGTTGTTATTTCATGTATTCATTTATTTAACCCTTCAAAAATATATAACTATTTACTACAAGATATATGCTTCATGCCACAAAGAACCTTCTGCTAAAATTTAGTAGTGTTAAAATTTAATACTGTCTTGGTAATCTTAGTCTAGTGATTTGAGATTGCTGAAATAAAATTATTGAATATAATAAGTTTGAATAATGAATTATTTGCAGAGCTTTGTCTATCAGAACAGCAAGCTTGCGAAGACCAAACAAAGAAATAGAAGAATATTTTATAACAATGAATATAGCATTGAACTCCAGCTTGTGGTAAGAAACCAACCAATTCTAAACATCAGTAGATACTGCTAATTGCATAGAGTTGCACTGTTCTATTATAGCTAAACATCTGATAATGAAAGTCCCTCAATTAAATGTGAGTCAGAAGCAGAGAGGAGGGTGGTGTATCTGTTCTTGTACATGGCGTTACCTCCCTTAATCTGAAATCTGGATGGAACAGAACATGGGAGTATGTTTTTCATTAAATCACTCCAGTCTACATTTTTAACCAAAGTAACCAAGCTATAAGTATCTGGTAGAAAGAATTCCCACTGGGATGAACTGGAAGCAGAATTCCATGATTTCTTGAGGTTTGGAAAATTTGAAAAGTTGTTAACTTGGAATGTTATAAGAGAGATATCGATATAAGGTACAAAATAACAAGATTCCAGTAGTATCAAGTTGTTAAAATTAACACTGCTGTGATCACTGCATTGCTGGCTGGCATTAATCATTTCCCAAGTGTCATAAAGTCTGCTTCAATACATAATTTCACCGTAAAATAGTAAAATAATCGTTAAAATAACATGTGTGCAGCATTTTTTGGCATTTGAGCAGAATAAGTCATAGTGATGCCTTCCAAAGTATCATTTTGCTGTCAGGGGATTTACAGTAGCAGCCATCATTTTTCTGCCAAAATTAGTCATGCCAGAAAAGAAAATCTGCACGTAGGGATCATATTTCTGGATTATTATTTTTTGTTCGTGCTACACACTGTGGAGGGCTTAGGTCCTTGTGTCTTTTTTAGAAGTTTGGAAATAGTATACAGTAGGCGGGTTGTGTTGCCTAGAATCTGTGGTTTTAAGTTGATTGTGTTTATATATGCCTCTGCTTGGTTTATTCTTCATATGCATCTCTTTGTGCATTTCTGCCCCTAACCCCAAAAAATCCTTAAAAAGTTACACATGCAATGATAGAATCCCAAAATGTTGTATTAAACTTTTTCTCCCTTATTTATTTACAGACACTTTTGTTATCATTATGGCTAATTTAGTATTTTATTTTCCTTATTGTAGAGCTGAAATTGAGATGGCTTTAAAAGTATATGCAGCAAAGACAAAAAGATTACCAGTACTTTAAGAGAAAAAAATCCCTGAATTGACTTATATATTTTGCACTAAGAGAGATGATTTAGTCCACTGTCACTTTGTAAAAAAATATCTCCTGCATTTATGATTTTGTTAAAATGTTATTTAAGGTGTTTTATTAAAACATATCAATGATCAACTATGGTGTCCATTTTATGGTTTCATTTAGATCTTAGGTATCCATTCTTAACCACATTACCAAAGTGACTACACCCATCTGTTGCAGTGTCACAAGTTCCACCCTCTCTTATTTCAGTTGCATCCAAGTACATAAAGGGGAGGAAATTGTGTTGCTGTACAGGTTTTCTCAGACACAATGGCACAGCAACCATTTTATTCTGCTCAAGAATGCACTGGGAAATCAAGATGGTTTTTTAGATGGCCACAGAATTCTTTTTGTTTTACATCTTTGTGAATAGCAGTTCAGCAAGAACCCTGAAGATTATAGTTTTATTTTCAGACATCTTAAGAATGAAAACAAGGGATAATTCCGAGATTTTTAATGTTAAAAAACAAGACTGTGTTGTACCAGCCCAAAGTCACTTGTTTGGTGAGATAGGTGGATATATAAATTGAACAAATTTAATTAAATTTGAGAACCACATTTCTAGAAAATTGAATCATCTTGCTATAGATTTTATGAACAAAGATTGCACAGGGATGATCATGTGCTTTCATATCACAAACGTAATGAGTTTGCTCATATTCCTTTTTTCTGAGTATTTACATGTAGCTTTACACAAGTGGTCCTTGAGTTATGACCGGTCACTTAGAGACTGTTTGAAGTTATGACAGATCTCTCCAGCGCTACTTACAGCCTGGTAAGAGGTTCTTGGTGGTTGTGCTCCCCAGTCAAATGACCACATGTGAGACACTCAGCAACTGCTCTGTGTTTATGTTTTTGCAGAAAACCAGCATTACTTTCTTTCAATTTTTGGCAAAAATGGCCAATAGCGAACAATGAGATGAGCAGCAGGTCAATTATGGTCATAAGTTGAGGACTTCCTGTACTTCACTATTAATTTCAACTTAATCAGATCCTAATTTTATAGGTTATGAGAGAGCACTGCTCTCAATACATTTATTTATAACTATGCAGAAAAGAGACAAAGTAATCCAGCTCTCTATAGATCAAAAGTAGACAGCATTTCTTGTGTTTCTAAGGATCATAAGAAGTGTCTCAGGACAGCAACATCTTTGGAATGTATGGAATTTCCATGCCTTTACCTATGTACAAGCTTTAAAAAATGAACAAAATTAATAGTACAAAAATGTATGATTTGATGCTGAATATCATTGACAATGTTCTTAGACAGGTCTGGCAATAGCAAAAATGGTGGATATATGGTTGAAAATACCCCTTGAATTGCCAACCTCAAATATATACAGTACTAGCTTTTTGTACCCGTGCTCTGCTAGTTTTTTTTAAAAAAAATTCTGCATTCTTCCTCCTATTTCTTCTCTTTATCACCCTCTCCCCCTGCCCCTCTTTATCTCTCTCCTTCTTTCTCTCTTTGTCACTCTTTTTCCCCTCTCCTTTCCCTTCTCTTCTTTCTCTCTATCCCATTCATCCTCTCTCCACCATCCCCTTCTTTATGTCTCCTCTCATCTTTCACCCTCCCCTCCCCCCTCTTCTCTCTCCCTGAGCCTGCTTCTCCATCTCCTTCCCCCCCATCCCTCTCTGTCTTTTTCCTTCTTTGCTTCTCTGATGTTTCAAGCCAAAAGATCAGCATAGAGCTTTCTGCTGGCCAGCTGATTTAGTGAGTCTCCTCCTCTCTCTCACACACACACCTTCTTTCACCCTGCCCTCCCCC
>JANHFO010008604.1:230406-241454 GCA_032468095.1 Pareas carinatus | reverse complement strand
GCCCCATTAAATATTATGGAAGACACTCCTTTATTATTCAAGCAAGCAAATACCATGGGATGCTTCCTAGTATGAGCCTCTCACTCCATTTATTTATGAGAGGCTCTCCATTCACAGAACATAATATAGTTGAAATGGACCATTCGACTTTAAATCCCTTTTAGCTCGACAATTATTTTTAATATTTGGTCTTATTATGATGATCAAGCAGGAGGCTTCAACTATGACATATAAAAAAGTGAAAGAAACTACATAATCTTTCAGTCCAAGTATTGTGTATTACACCAATCAACAAAATATTAAAAATATATGGATTCAACTGAAGAATGTTAGAGAGCCCCCATAAGTTGCTAGCAAATACTTTCCCTAACATCTCTATTATTTAGGAAAGGTTGCCTGGAAAAAACTCAGTTTCTTAATTAGACAACATTATATATGTTTCCTAGTTTAATATTACAATTATTTAAATGTACTGGGTATTTTATTGACCTGCACGTATATTCAACATTTCATGTTATATCAGAAAATTATTACTTTTATTTATCAACCTTGCGAACTGCCACAATTACCTTGGACTCCTGACAGTTAACAACAATTACATGTATACATCAAGATAATAAAAATATCCACAGGAGACAGCAACATAATTATGTTAGAGTTCAAATCAAAATAAATATAATCGAGCTTCATCAACAAAAAAACCACTGAGATGGCGTCATCCTATTGTGAAAACACTCTGGAAAAACTGTTTTCGACATTCTGGAAGACAGTCAAAGACTTATGTAATTGCTGGAGGAAGACTGTTCCATACAACAGGAAGCACAACTGGGACTCAATCCCCCTCATCTCACCAAAGAAAAGAATCACAGGCAATTTCTCTAGGGAAGAATAGCTCACACAAGCTTATTTATTGGAGAAGAAAGTCCTGAAAACATTTTAAATACTCATAACAATTAATAACCATGACACACCGTTTAATTTTAAAAAATCCTAAATCATATAAAAAAACCTAAATCATTTAAAACTTTTTGGATTCACTTTGTCTTTTATGACAATATGGCCTAACATTATATTATCACAACCATACTTCCAATGAACATCCTCGTAACAATATTTGAAATTAGATTTCCAATGACTGAAGTTATGAGATGCTTGGAAAGTTTTTGAAAGTTTTCTGTTTTGTGCAGTATCTACTGTATCATTGTGTGTGTGTGAGTGTGTGAGAGAGAGGGGGGGAGGGGGAAGAAAAGATATTAGAGAAGTGTTCCTAGAGCCACAGTAATTTTTCAAATTATTCTCTGGTTTATACATACTGTTGCTTGACAAATGGATAAAGGCAGGAATTTTGTATAGTTAAGTCATCATTTTCTGTTAAAAGGAGTCTGAGAGGATATAGTTCTCACTCAATAATTTGATGGTTCCTTCCTGTTTTCTTTGATTCTTCACTTTTTCTTGTTATTAGAAACTAACTATAGAAGGGCAACTCTTGAATAAAGTCAATATCATATGCATAGGCATTAACAAATTAAAAAGACAAATTCCACTAAGACTATAGTTTCTTGCACACCTACCTCTAAGTTCTGTAATGAATCTATTTCTAAGTAAATCCATTTGCTCTGGGGTTCAAAATTCCTCTTAAAATAAACTCCATTGAAATGAAGAGATCTACTAAACAGGAGTGATCTATAATCTTAAAATATGAAACACCATAGTTTAAATAAAAGAGGCAATTTGAAATGTTCCTGCATGAATATATAGTTCTTACACTATCAAGAATCTTACTAAAAATCAAAAATTATGGAAAAGCTTCTTTGTACAAAGTATCTAACAAGGTTGCTTAGTGCAACAAATGCTGTCAGAATGGCACAACTAGTTAAATTTCTTACGATTGCAACCCTTTATGTCACATAGCAAACTATTTTTCAGTATGAGAAGACTTCAGTTATGGTTTATATACCAGTAAAAATATCAGGGTGTGCTGATTAAAAGTTGTTCTCTATTTTCAAGCAGAGACCAGAAAATTCATTATCACATACTATGCTTTCTTATTTCAATGTTTTGTAACTATTACACATGAACATGCATTATTAAAATTTATATTTAAATATAGTGATATGCTGCCAACCACATTAATCTTACGAATTCTGAAGAAAATAGGCCATATAATTGAGTAGTAAAGCATCATTTTAGAGCATAAGAAAGCCTTTTGAGTTCTACTATCTTGCCCATCCCCACAAACTAAAAAGTGAAAACTTGGAACTACTTTTTTCTGAGCAGTTGTCCTAACTTTGTTACCTGTCCATCTGTATCTAGGTAGGTAGGTAGGTAGGTATAGAGCATGTACACCAGAGACAAATGCCTTGTGTGTCCAGACACACTTGGCCAATAAATTCTGCTTCTGATTCTGTCTATAGGAGAAAGACCTTATTGAATTGGCCTATTGACCTACTTGTGTTTTATATTTCTTGTAGTAGCTGCTTTGAATTTCTGCGCTGAGGGTTAAAAGAGAAACATAATACTACATGTGTCATTTTCTAAATGTTTTATGTATTAGGTATCTGCTGCATATAATAAAGTGTTCATTCAATTCTCAGAAGTGAATTAACCTTTAAGAGGTGTTTTGAGTACTTTTTGTTTTCAAATACATGGCAACAAATAAATTATTTTTCAATTTAGGGTTGATTAGACTATATTACTAATTATTTAAAAGAATACTTTACATTTGGGGATGACTATTTGAAACAAACCAATTTTATTTGCAATGTTAAAAACTTAAAGAGAAATAATTAATCACTTTAAAAGTTATCAATATCAGAAGTGGCGTTTGTTCCAACAGGTAGTCAGACGAGAAAGCAAAATGCCAAGAACAAAAATGGCTGATCATAGAAAAGTAGCAATTTAAAGAACTACATGGGAAAGTTTAAGTAGGAAGTAGTATTATCCATACTTACTATGGAGGAAGGCCCATTGAAATAGCAGGGATTTAATTATAAGTAAACATACACAGAATTGGATGACCCAAGATTAAATAAGATGGATCAAGAAGTATTGGAGAACCATAACATAAGTCTTTTTTGAGTCTTCTGCTTTGTCGCCAAAGACTTGCATTTTGTAACATTAAAATATTAAACTATTCATTAAATTCATACTGTCCTATGAATTCGGGTCACCTTGCTGTTATGTTACAATGTAGGGATTAGGTACCACCACTGCACTTTTTTTTCCCCAGAGGAAGAGTGGGAATATCTCAGAACACTTCATTTCTCAGGAGACTTAAGAGAAACTTAAGCCCAGGGTGCAGAAGCTTCCTTTGTGTGTATCTTTCCCCCCATCCCTCCCCACCACTTTGGACTTCAGAGCAGCAGTAGGGAGACAATGAATATTCTGTGCACAACACCCACATGGATAGGCTGGTCTCTCCCCAGTACCCTATGATGTAATGCAACTGGAATTTGCTGGGGTTTTGAGCTGGAAGTGTTAGGAGGGGAGGGAGACTGAGGTGACACTTCTCATCTGTTTGGCAGACCGAAGAGGTTCAGCAAATTAACATGACAGAGCAGCTAGATCTGCCAAGTTTCATTACCTTTTCCTATATGTTCTATTTAGGATGGAAGGGTTCCTTTAAAAAAAAAACCCTGAAAACCGGCTCCAATTCCTGAACCAGTATACTCATCACTGTTATCTGGGAAAATATGACTGCCTAAGACAGGAAATGAATATAAATTAGGCAACATATCAAATAAAAGTGCAAGATTTGGTTTTTAAAAAACCCCTCTAAACTATCAGGAAGGATTAAATTGCTGGAAAAAAGGGGGAAGGGAGAGGGCAGGATGTTCTGCGTCCTGCTGGTTTCCCGCAGATCTCCTCTCCTGGTTTACAACAAGGGCCCTACTTTGTACTTGGTGTTTTAATCCAAGCAATCTTAAAACCGCAAAGGGTTCCAAAGCAGAAAACCAGTCTGCCTTCAATGCAACTGTTTTGGGGGCTTTAAAATAAAATAAAAAATCACTATTGTGGGTTCGGGAGTTGGTTCTTTCCGTTGTGTTGTTTTAGCGTTTTTCCTTGAGGGAAAAGCAGCCCAGAAATACAGAGGAAGGCAGGCGCGCATCCGTCTGTCGCCCCCCCCTCCCCAACGCGCCACCCTCGCCTGGCGCTCGCTAGCGCTCGATCGGAGCCACGTAGGCTGCACCTCCCGCTCCCCCCGCTGCCGCCATCATCCCCCGAGCTTGGGTGGGTCCCACAGGCAGCAGCGGCGGGGGGAAGGCCAGTAATCCAACCGAGGGTGGGGGCTTTTCTCTCTCCTCCCCCCCCCCCCGTTTGTCCAAAGTCCGTCTCAAGGGGAGAGCACAACTCCCCAGCCAAAACATTTTAAAAAAAGCTACCGGGCAGCAGCATTTTTTTTATGGGCTGCCTTTGTCTCTTCTTCTTTCCAGCAGTCGCAGCTTGTCCTGCAGGGGCTTCCCGGGCTGAGATTAACATCGGCCTCTCCAGTACAGGAGTTGAGAAAGAGAGAAAAGAGAGAACGAGGGAGAAAGGCTCCTCTATTCTCTCTCTCTCTCTCTCTCCCCCTCCCTTTCTTTCCCGGCTGGGAAAGTACTTTTCCACTCCGAGGGGAAGGCAGCGCAGAGGCCAAGAAAAGTTAAAGGGAAGCTTGAAGGCCTCCCCGCCGCCGCCACCATCGCCACCTCAGGTCGAGCCGGCAAAGCGACGAACAGGTCTCTCTCCTCCAGCCAGTGCAGAAGGACGGGGGAAAACAAACAGAGGGACGCCGCTCAAGCCAACAGAAACCTCCCCCCGAGGGGAGCGAAGAAAGACCCTGACCCCCTTCTCTGCACCACCATCACACACACCCCAGACTGAGGGGGAAGGGGGAACGGAATAGAAGGCCGAGCATACGGGGGGCTGACGACCCAAGGGGGCGCAAGGAGAATCGCGGGACAAACGCTATTTCGGAGGAGGACGCGGGGAGCGCGCTCTGCAAGCTATTAAAAGGGATCGGGGAAGGCCGGGGCGGGGGAAATGGGGAAAGGCCTATTGGCTGTCCTGGATCTTTTACAAGAAAGGTGCGCCTGGTCCCAGCTTATGAGGAAAGCCTGTGGGGAGAAGGTCTAGCAAAGGAAAAACCGGCAGGGTTTCTGTAGGTGGGGGGAAATTAAAAGAAAAAAAAGGGAGGGAGACAAGGGAACCCATTTTTGGGGGGGGTGCAGGAGTGAAAGCCTCAGAAAGGTCAGGGTTTGGGGGGTGGTCCCCCTCCCCGCATTGGCTATGACCCCGAACCGCGTTACCTAAGCGTCTCTGTGAATGTTTGCCCATAAAGCGAGTGATGAGCTGAGGGGATATCTTCCCGCGGTCCCAGCCCCCGGGATAAGACCCGGACCATTCCCCTTCCTGCCAGTTCCCCCGAGACCGAAACAGCATTTTTTTTAAAGGACAAGGTGAAGGACGGGAGAAATGTCCTCTGAAACCACTCTTTTTTTTTTGCGCACCCCCCCCCCACTTCAACCAAACAATGGAGCGCGCGGGGGGGGGTGTTAATGGAAGAGGCGGGGAAAATCAAACGCGCTGCGAAGAGGAAAGCTGAAACTATGAGGGAAAGGGGGTGGGTGGGCGTAGGAGTCCCCCCCCCGCAACGGAGTGCGCTCAGGGAAGAGCCGCCGCAACCTCCTTGTCTTTCCTCCCTCAACTCTTCCCGCGCCGTCCTCCATCCCACGCCTTCCCTCTCCGAGGCGCAAACAAAGCGGGAGAGAAAGCCAGCCGCGAGCGGGCGGTGGACTCTGACCACGGCGCTTCCCTTCCCTTCCCTTCCCCTCCCCGGCGGTGCCTTACCTTATTCTTCACCTCGGCGGAGAGCCCGTAAGAGGGGCCCTTGTTAAAGTGGGTCATGGCGGCGGCAGGAGCGGCGCCGGGTCGGTGTGGGTGCCCGAGGTGGGGGACGCGGCTGAAGCTCTCCTGCCTGCGCTCGACTGGATGCTCCGGGCTGCCAGTGGGGCGCGAGCGAGCGAGGGAGGGCGGGCCGGGCTGGAGAGGGAGGGACGTGGGCCAAGCTGGCTGACGGGCGCCCGCTGCGGCTTAGACGGCCTCCGAAACTTCTAGTCCCGCCCCGGCCCAGAGAGCAGCCTTGGCGCCCCTTCTCCAAGCCCGAAAGCCATGCCTCTCCCGGCCGCTGGAGGAGTCCAGGCGGGCAGGCGAACGAACCTCGCTCTGCTTGCCGAGGCTCTCACTTTTGGAAACCCGAGAAAGAGCCGTCAAGGACCCGGCCGGTTACTAGTCGTGAGCTTCACGTAAACCCCCGACGATACTGGCTTAATCATGGAAGTCCGCTCATTAATTAACCTCGTGTCAAATAAATCCGTTTACGGGCCGCGCTAATTTACCAATCGCAGCTTTCTCGTTAATGAGGCGCCGGGTTAATCATTCACTGAAGGGATGGGTGCGCTACACACCACCCTTCCCAAACGGGGCTCTGGGATGGTAGGCTATTAATCCTACCCTGAGTGGCCTGCTTGGCCGGGTGGACTGGGAAGGGTGGATGTTGTGTAAGCACCAAACTGCAGGGCACCTGCTGGGAAAAACTGTCAAACGATTAAAGAAATGGTTGTTGATTCTCCAAATCCTAAATGCAATTCCTAAGGGTTTTGATTCAGAAGGGTCAAGAACCTAGCCTCTTTAATAATCTAAACTAGCATAGTTTATCATGGGAAAACTCAGTCATTTGAAGTTTTTAAAATGCACATGGTTGTAGTTAAATGTGAGATATTGTTTGTGTTTAGTTATGTGCTTCATTCTCTTTTAGCCATGCACATCCACTAATATGTATGTATGTATGTATGTATGTCTAGCTAATATGTGTCCCAGGTTAATGCTGCAGGATCCAGTCTGGGTTGGTCACGGGGACCAGAGGTTTCATCTTCTGAGCTTTTTAGATGTAGATTGGGATGTTGATGCTGGCTGTTAAGTCATTGGCTGTTGTTTCCTTGTGCTGCCATGCCCCCCTCTTAAGAACTTGATAAGCTGGGAGTAAATCAGCACTCCTGTAGATTGGTGAGGGGTCTGTTTCCCAGGCTTTGGTCACCTCCCTGGCTGTTTTTGTGTCTGTTCTTCCAACAATCTTAGTAGGTACAAAATTGAATCTGTCTGTCTGTCTCTCTCTCTCTCTCTCAGCAATTATTCCTTCCTCTATATTCATATTTGTAAACTAAAGCCATATGGGATACATTTAACAAAGGCTGCATCGCAGATGAAGGGACTGTTGGAAATTTTGAAATTTTGCTGAGAGAAAGAGGGTACAGTTTAATAGAAGATAACTTTTTCCTATGGATAACTTGAAAAAGTTATTATGAAAACATATTGAAAGTTGTACATTTGGATCATTGGAGCCTTAGGGTAGTTGGAGGGAGAATTGACAGTTGTTAATGACTGGAAGGGAGTCTGCTTAGCACTTCTGCCAAGGAAGAGAGAAACATCAAAGAAAGCAGGAAGGAGTTGCTTGCTGTTCAGAATTTTATAGCAACATTATGGAAAAATAACATGCAGAAAACTTTGTTTTAAGAATCTTGAAATGGCCACTAATTTTTAACATATGCTATAGAAGGAATAGATTTTTTTTTAGTTTCTCAAATAGATCAATAGTTGGTTAGCTTTTTTCAGACTTATACAATATTTGTATATAAACTAAGCATACACAATATACGTGAATGCCTCTATATTAAAGTTGTCCTTTGCCTGGATCACAGGAATAATGATTTTATAAATCAGCTTGCTGTTTCTTTTTTTGTCCTTTCACTAAGGTTTCTATGCTTCTAACAGACAGAAATCCACCCCATAAATGACTACTGCTACATCTCTTAGATGCATATAATTGAGAGAAACATAGTTTATTGGATTTTTGTTAGTTAAAAAGTTAAAAAGAAAGTTCTGATAATGTGTGTGGGTCGGCTGCCATAAAATGTATATACAGTCTATTAGCAGGTGGGAGGGGGGAAATCAAGGCTGAAAATGTTCCCTTATCTAGTTTTGGTGTATGTGGGTGTGGACGTGTGGGTG
This sequence comes from Pareas carinatus, assembly GCA_032468095.1. NCBI lineage: Eukaryota > Metazoa > Chordata > Lepidosauria > Squamata > Pareidae > Pareas > Pareas carinatus. The sequence continues at coordinate 233,411 of JANHFO010008604.1, read as the reverse complement.
GATGTGTTTTTACATGGAATTCTTAGGTTTATTTGAACTACCATGTGTTTACATGGAATGCTAACTTTGTTTGAATTTGATTTTGTGATTGGCTGGACCTTTATATTATAAAACAGTTTAGGAAATGTTCTTATTGTTATTTTGGAGTCTTCTAAAATATGATTGTGAGACATAGAAAAAAGGTGTAGAATGACCTTTCATGGAGAGAGAGAGAGAAGAAAAGAGTGAAAATGAGTGAATTGAACTCAATTTTGCAGGAAAAGGGCTGAAGATTATTGGTTCTCTTTTTTCTTATTCTTTTATTTCACTTTCCTGTTTAATCAAGGAAAGTCCAGGATAGACTCAGAACACAGAACATAGTAGTGTTTACTTTTAGAAATATTTATCTGTACTATGTGGAATCTTGGTGAAGCTTGGCTCAATACCAGTAACTGTGAGAAGGATCTTGGAGTCCTAGTGGACAATGCCTTGAATATGAGCCAGCGGTGTTCGGTGGCAGCCAGAAAAGTCAATGCAATCCTAGGCTGCATTAACAGAGGGATTGAGTCAAGATCACAAGAAGTATTGGTACCGCTTTATAAAACCTTAGTAAGATCACACTTGGAATACTGCTTCCAGTTTTGGTCACCACAGTATATAAAAAAAGATGTTGTGACACTAGAAGGAGTACAGAGAAGAGCATCAAAAATGATTAGGGAGCTGGAAGCTAAAACCTATGAAGAACTGTTGCAGGAATTGGGTGTGTCTAGTCTAGTGAAAAGCAGAACTAGGGAAGACACAATAGCACTGTTCCAATATTTGAGGGACTACCACAAAGATGGGAGGGTTCTCTTGCAGCAGAAGGCAAGGCAGGAAACAATGGATGGAAAATAATCAAAGAGAGAATCAACCTAGAACTAAGGAGACATTTCCTAACGGTGAGAACAACCAATGGAATGCATTGCCTTCAGTAGTTCTATAGAGGCACTTTTACTTGGATTCCACTATTGTAATATGTTCAATTGAAATAATTTTAGACTTCACCATCCTGTTTGTTTTGGATTCCTTCCACTTATAAAACACTGAATTGGAAATGTCAAACTAAAAAAAAAGAAAATGACATCACCCATGTTTTTTAGGTAGAATGGTTGGGTTTGCAAATCATAGTAAGCCTTGAGTCCACAAATTTTTAGAACATTAACTTTGGAGAGCACACAACATGGCTACCATTACAGCAAACCTGCATCACATGCTGAAGGGAACCAAAATGTAGCAGATGACCTAAACATGTTTTACTGTAGGTTTGAAAGGAAATAAATGTCAACTACCACCATCACATCCACCCAGAGAACACAAACAGCAGCCAAGCCTCCAACTACAAGCTCTATCTCTTTGAATGAACCTCCTCTAATAATCACAAAAAATGTTGTGCAAGACCTATTTCATAAGCTAGAGCCTAGGAAAGCACCAGGACCAGACAAAGTAACTCCTGCCTTCATAAAAACCTGTGCTGCTCAACTAGCCCCAATCTTCACCTACATCTTCAGTAAATCTCTAGAGATGTGATATGTTCCTTCTTGCTTCAAACAATCTACTGTCATCCCAGTGTCAAAGAAATCCAACATCAAAGAGCTAAATGACTACAGACTCGTTGCACTGACATCAGTAATTATGAAAACATTTGAAAAGCTAGTGATGGTCCACCTGAAAACCATCACAAATCAACTACTAGATTCCTTACAGTTTGACTACCATGCAAACAGACCAACAGATGATGCTATTAATATGGCACTACATTATATATTCCAACATCTTGATTACCCAAAGACATATGCAAGAATCCTTTCTGTGGACTTCAGTTCTGCATTCAATACCATCATTCAGATATTCTTATAAACAAACTGACATAGATAAATGTACCTGACCACACCTGCAAATGGATCATAAGCTTCCTAACAGACAGGAAGCAGCAGCTGAAATTAGGAAAAATAACATCAAACACCTGTAAAATCAGCACAGGCGCTATTCGAGGCAGTGTGCTCTCTCCACTTCTCTTCTCCTTATACACCAATGACTGCACTTCAAAAGACCCCTCTGTCAAAATACTAAAATTTGCAGATGATACAACAGTGTTTGACCTCATTTGAGACAACAGCAAATCTGCCTACAGGCGAGAAATTGAACAACTAGCCTTGTAGCGCGAAAAGAACAACCTAAAACTGAACTCATTCAAAACAGTGGAAATGCTAGTTGATTTTAGAAGAAACCAGTCTATTATATTTCTTCTCACAATATCAAACAACACAGTAACAAAAATAGAGTCCTTCAGATTTCTAGGCTCTACAATATCTCAAGATCTAAAATGGTCAACCATCATCAAAGATGTCATTAAAAAAGCACAACAAAGAATGTTCTTTCTGAGACAACTCAGAAAGCTCAGACTACCGAAGGAACTGCTGACTGAGTTCTACAAAGGAATCATTGAGTCCGTAATCTGCACCTCAATAACTGTCTGGTTTGACAATGCAACAATACAAGATAAACGTAGACTTCATACAATAATTAGAACTGCAGAAAAAATAATTACTACAGAACTCCCCTCCATTGAAGATCTGTACACTGAACGATCCCAAAAAAGAGTGGGTAAAATAATTATGGATCCCTCACACCCTGGACATAATCTGTTCAAACTTCTCCCCTCTGGATGACGCTGCAGAGCATTGCAAAGGAAAACAACCGGACATAAGGACAGTTTCTTCCCTCATGTCGTCAACCTACTAAACAGCTGACTCACAGGACAGTGTTAGTGCGGAGGGTGTCCTTTGTGACAAGATGAAATGGTTTTTGCCTGCACTTTATAACAAGACATGAAGAATGTTAAGTACTTTAAGACTATGAATGCATCCTATGCTTATATACTTAATTGATTATGCCTATATATGCCCATACATACAAATGATCATGATTATGCTTATATATTCAAACTGACTATGAATGTATCTTGATTGTATTCTTGTTGTGTATGT
>JANHFO010008604.1:156620-169368 GCA_032468095.1 Pareas carinatus | reverse complement strand
TGTCCTGCGCACCATCCTTGTACCCAAGGAACCCGTTTGTAGCCAACACTGGTTACAAGCCAGGGGTGCTCTGACAAACAGGATCTAATTCATCTTCAGATTCAACCATTTATTCATTTCCTTCTTTTCCCAGAGTAAATTTGATCCCATTTTGGTCATTGAATTGAAATAAAAATAGAGTATTCTTTCCAATCTGCTTACTAGCAATGGCCATAAGAGATATTTATATTTTTCCATGGAATGTAGTAATGCATTGCATCTCTGTGTGTACATGTGTACAGTGTCAATTTTGCTCACATTTTATCTCCAGAAACTAAACAAGATATAAGTGGAGTTAGTCCTTGACTTACAACTTTCAAAATATTCCAAGATCTAAAATGATCAGCTAACATCAAAAATGTCATTAAAAAAGCACAACAAAGAATGTTCTTTCTGAAACAACTCAGAAAGGACAGACTGCCCAAGGAACTGCTGACACAGTTCTACAAAGGAATCATCGAGTCTGTAAACTGCATCTCAATAACTGTCTGGTTTGGCATTGCAACCAAACAAGATAAACACAGAGTTCAAAGAATAATTAGAACTGCAGAAAAAATAATTGCTACAAAACTCCCCTTCATTGAAGACCTGTACACTGAATGAGCCAAAAAAAGAGTAGTGAAAGTAATTATAGACCCCTCCACACCCTGGACATAATCTGTTTCAGGGCATTGCAAACCAAAACTAGACACAAGGATAATGTCATCATCTTGCTAAATAACTAACTTATACAACACTGTTAAATTATCTAGTAGGAATATATCATGACTAGTTTTTTGTACCCGTGCCCCACCATGGGTTTTGTATAATTCTGCATCCTTCCCACTCTCTCTTTCTCTTTCTATCTCTCCCTTTCACCCTGTCTCTCCCCTCCCCCTCTCTTTCTCCTCTTTGTCACCATTTCACCATCTCTCCTTCCCCCTCTCTTTTTCCTTATTTCTCTGTCTCCCTCTTTCACCCTGTCCTTCCCCTCCCCCTCTCTATTTCTTCTGTTTGTTACCCTCTTTCACCCTCTCTCCCCCCTCCCATGTTTATCTCTCTCTTTCTCCTTCTTTCTCTCTCCCTCTTTCACCCTGTATCTCCCCCTCTCTATTTGTTCTCTTTGTCACCCTCTTTCACCCTCTCTCCTTCCCTCTCTCTTTCTCCTTCTTTCTCTCTCTTCCTCTTTCACCATCTCTACCCCTGCCCCTCTTTATCTCTTGTCTCCTTCTCTCTCTCTCTCTTTCTTTCACCTTCTTTCACCCTGTCTCTTCCCCTCCCTCTCTCTCTTTGTCACCCTTTCACCATCTCTCCTCCCCCCCCCTTTTTCCTTATTTCTCTCGCTTCGGTCTCTCCCACCCATGCTGACAGCACAGAGAAGCAAAGGCCTCAGACGGCCTCCCCCACTCAGCGGAGGCTTCTCCCGCCGGAGCTCACTTTGGCCTCTCCCACCTATGCCGGCAGCATGGAGAAGCAGAGGCCTCGGGTGGCCTCCCCCATCCAGCTGAGGCTTCTCCCGCCGGAGAATGCTTCGGCCTCTCTCACCCATGCTACTGGCACGGAGAAGCAGAGGCCTCAGGCGGCCTCCACCACCCAGCGGAAGCTTCGCAGGCTAAAAGAAACTTCGCCGATCAGCTGGAATCTCTGAGTGAAGTCAGCACATGCGCAGTGGCTTCCTTGTCCGCGTTTTGCCAATGGAGTTTCTGAGTGAAGTCAGAGCATGCACAGTGGCTTCCTTGTCCATATTTTGCCGAAATTCATTAATAACTGTTAAAAATTAATATTTCGAAAAATCCTTTCTTAGTGAGCACCTAGATGGCAATACAAAAGTATGCGGCCAGTTTCATCTTTGAAGTGTTAATGATTTTAGAGATCTCTTGATGAGTCATACAATCAGTGAGTGAGTCGATTTTGGATTATATATCTATAGATTACCTTCTCATCTTTCCTATTTCCTTTTCTCTTTATTGTATGACAATTAACCTGTTGCTTACATCTTACAATATGAAATAGTTGTTCATTTAGTTCATTTATATTTAAATGAATGTACTTTATGATTGTGATTATATTCGTGATTAAGATCACGGTTTGTTGATTGCAGTTTATATATACATGACAAGATGTACTTTATGATTATGAATGTATCTAATGATTGTAATCACAGTTTGTTTATTGCATGTATATATAGTATGTAGATATAGAGCATGTACACCAGAGACAAATTCCTTGTGTGTCCAATCACACTTGGCCAATAAATTCTGATTCTGATTATTTTTATGAGGTATTCAGTACATACGAAACATCTAAATTGCACAAATCTCATTTTAAGATCATGAGAAGTTGTTTATTTCTTTCATTATAGTGCCTCCAAATTAAAGGTAGCATCTACTTAATGGGATTGTTTTTGTCTTTTTAGAACGGTATCTACGTTCCATGCCTTGGTGGTTGGAATATTTAGTATGTATATTTTATTGTATGATGAAGCTGTTAATGCTGACCGTGTTTGGTAAGAAATACCATGGTTTGTAAATCCCATTTTCTCTATTATTTCTTTTGCTGGTCAAATTAACTCTAATTAAAAAACATAAGAGATATATATCTACTTGCTACCCAAAGCTTTCTAAAATTGCAGGAGAGATTTATATTCAACTGTAATGTGGAGGACACCTGTGGACTTTGCTCCATTAAAAAAGAAAAAAAACTGAAGCAGCCTGATCCCAACTATTACTATGTGCAGGTAGCCCCAACTAATGACCATAATGGAGCCTGTCCATTAAAATGATAGGTCATGTTGATCAAAAAAACAGGTCACCACATGACCAATCTGATTTCACAACATTTTTGTGGCAGTTATTGAATGAATTACAACGGACCATTAAGTGAATTCACAATTGTTAAGCAAACTCATTGTTTGCTATGGGCCATTCTTGCTAAAAACCAGTAAAACCATCTTAAAACAAGGTCCAGTGAATGTTGGCTGATTCAAATAGCCTTAAATGTGGGCCAGTTGCTGAGCACCTGAAATATGGTCATGTGACCATGGAGGGTGTAGTTGTCAAAATTTTGGAACCAGGTCATTAATACCTTTGGGGGGTGGGAATCCATTGTAACTTTGAATGGTGACTAAGTGACCACTTATAAGTTGAGGATTACCTTTACTTACCTGCTTTGGATCACTTCCTATGCTGGAATGGAGATGTTTTTGCTCCTTTATTGACACTGAGATAGAGCAAAGGTGGACGAAGTTAGCAACCTAATTGGCTGAAAAATGGCTAATTTTTTGTCTTCAGAATGTTATATATTAATCTTCTTAAATATGCCTGTTCAAAAGCTTTTCTCTTGCCCGTTTGCCATTTACAAGAATTGTAGGATCATCTTACCAGATGTGGGGTCTCTCTTCCAAAAGTGGTCATCATACAGTATGTGGGGAAAAATAAATGTAAGCAAAAGGCAAAATGTTTATGGTGTGTTATATTTAATGTAATGTAATTCCTTGGATGTCTTTGTTTATAGGGGCGATCCTTCTACAGTGCAACTAAATCTTGCTATCACTGTAGGCTACCTCATTTCAGGTAATGTGTAATATAATGTGTATATAATTTATTGTAAGTCATCTGTGCTGAAAGAGCCTTTTAACTAAAATATTTACTAAAATATGGCCCTCTTTACTAAAGTCTGTCAGTAAGAAGCAGACCATATTTTCTCTCACACCAAAAATTGTGCTGTAAAATGTGATTATTTTATTTCATAGCATGACAGTATTGTGTTAAGTATCAAAATATTTCTGTCTGTCAATTTCTCATTCTCAAGCTTGAGAAACAAGAATTACTTTTTTTCTTTCCATTTTTCTTCCTGCTTCCATGGCCCCAACTCTAATCTGGTATCAATAATTTAATAACCATAGAAAAATAACTAAGGGGAAATAAATGAAGGCTGTTTAAGAAGGGAAACCTAACTTCCTAATTACACGTCTTCCCCTGAGTTCTCCTTGAGATGGAAATTGATTAATCCGTGAGAAAATTTATTGTTTTGTTTTGGAAGTTCAACTCCTTCACCACTATTCTTCAATTTTAAAAGGCTATTTCAGGACGTACATGAATACAGTATACATCTCCTCCTGCCTGCCTTAAATAAAAACTCAAAATATTTCTAAACATAAGGTGGGAGGAGATTGCTATTGTTTGAAACATTAGGCAACTTCAGAACTAGATTGATTGAAAATTAATAACTAGGTTGGTGAGGCAAATCTGAGATTTATATTAACAGGAACAATCAGTGTTGCATGGTAAGAGATCATAAGCCAAAGCTTCAGGCTCTGTTTTAAATGATGTTCTGACATGGGCCACTTGGAAATTTTTATCCTGATAATAGAAAAAGTAAAGTAATTTTGTCTCTGGTTTGCAGCACTAGAAGCTTTAAAATAAAATGTAATAATTGTAGAATTTTAATCACCCATTCTTTTTTTCCTTTTTAGATTTGTTGCTTATTATTTTCTACTGGAAAGCAATTGGGGATGTATTTTTTGTAATTCACCATGTACTAGCTCTATATGCATATTATTTTGTACTGGTAAGTTTCATGTTAATTTTATAACATAACAAGTATACATGTGCTTTAGTAAAAATGGATTTTAATACCATTAAGATTCATGGCTCTTCTCAAGAAGAAAGTAACTGCTCTATGAGGCTTATGATATACGGTAGCAAACGCAGGAAAGCAATAAAACTTGAAATGTAAAAAGGTGACCAATATCTCTCATTTCAAGACTGAACTAATTTGGCAAATATATAGCTGTCTTATGTTATTTTGTTTATGGGAAGTGGCAAAACAATGACCCATCACTTTGTTGTTTGTATGTACACTGAGAGTTTATGCACCAGAGACAAATTCCTTGTGTGTCCAATCAAACATGGCTAATAAAGAATTATGTTATTTTCCGTTCTGTTCTGTTCTGTTCTGTTCTGTTCTGTTCATTGCTTAAGGAAATTACAATTACAGTGTCTCATAATCAGTACATCCTGTGTTCATCAATAATCCTTCAGTTGATAAGCTTTGCTTTTTAAACTTGTCCTCGTTCAAGTATATTGGATTTAAGAGAATAAAGCTTTAAAGTTAAACAGTAGTATCTAGAATTTAACCTAGATGTAAATTTTGCAATCAATAGACCATATACAAATCTGACTAACACCAGAAATCAGTATTGTTGATAGTATTCTGAACCGTTGCAGATTGCAGTTGTATATACAGATAATCCTCAAACAGTTCCTTTAATGACTGTTCGAAGTTACAACAACACTGAAAAAAGTGACTTATAACCATTTTTCACACTTACAACCATTCCAGCATTTCCATGGTCATGTGATCCAATTCAGACACTTGGCAACTGACTCATATTTATGACAGTTGTGGTGTCCTGGGGTCATGTAAATCATCCTTTGAGACCTTCTGACAAGCAAAGTCAATGAGGAAGCCAGATTCACTTAATAACCTTGTTACAAACCTAACAACTGCCGTGATTCACGTATCAACCGTGGCAAGATAGATTGTAAAATGAGGCAAAACTCACTTAACAACTACCTCACTTAGCAACAGAAATTTTGGGCTCAATTCTGATCATAAGATGAGGACTGCCTATAGAATGCCTAGCAACGTGAAAATTCAGAAATGAAGGCATTGACAACAGCATTTATTCAACAGTAGTAAGACCATTTCTATACTATGTGGGGGAAAAACCTACATGAATTTGAACTATTGAAGTTATTCTTTTGAAATGATTTTTCTTATTAGTTTTTAATAATATAGTGGGTGGATCTTTATAATAGTTTCTAGAAGATGTGTTAAGTGACATACTAGATTCATTAGAGGAAGTATTCAAGAACTTGGTATATTTTCCTAAGTCGTGTTCTATGTGGTTAATTATCCAGTCTACTTCTATTATTTTATGTTAGAATAGAATATTGATATTTAGAAGTTTTATATAATGTGTTACTTTTATAAGATTTAGAACTATGATCTCTAGTTTGTTTTTCTACTTTCTTTTCCTAGGATAGAGGATTATTGGCATATTTTGCTAATTTTCGTCTGCTTGCAGAATTCTCTACCCCTTTTGTGAATCAGCGGTAGGTAATATTTCCTGTAAATCTTACATTATCATTTAGCTTGCTATGTGTAATTCAGTTGCTACTGACCTAAGAAATGTGCACTGTCTATATAGTATGATACAGTATCATTGTTTTTTTAAATTAAAACCTTATGGTCACCTGTGTTTTAGCAAAGGGTAATGAAAATGACCTAAAGATATTAAGTTTTTTTTTTCAAACTGTATGATTGTTAGAGGTTCTTAATGAAATTGAATTTAATTATGAAATAATTTAATTTCTATTAGCAGGCAACATTCCTAGTTCCTAAAAGAGTAACTATTCAAACTAAAACCATTAACCATTTTGTTATTTTTCTCCATGCAAGGATCTTTAAAGCAGAAAGAGACATTTGTCTAAATAAAAATGTGAATTTTTTTCTTTGAGCAATGATTCTTGCAATAGGTACCTTACTTAGTAAAAGGGTCAACTTTTAATTTGCATGTTTTTTCAAGAATTGTATGGTACTGTCTCCTGCAAGTTTGTTTTTTTCTTCTTCTGTTTTTTGTTTTATTTGTTCATATCTGCTACTATATAATATAATCACTTCTGGGATACATCAAAGACTTATTAAAATCTGAATCAAAAGTATGATCCATCTGTGTACCAAGAATTCCTAATAATGAGATCTAGAAAATAATTTTTGAAATTTTCTAAAGAGTCACATTATTACCATACTGTTTATTTAACTTCTATATGTTCCACAAAACAAGAGTATATATTAGACCACTCTGCATGACTATATTTATAAATGATATTTTATACAACTTAAGGTGTCTCTCTCTCTCTCTCTCTCCCTTCCTTCCTTCGTTCCTTCCTTCCTTCCTCCCTCCCCTCCCCTCCCCTCTCCTTCCCTCTCTTTTTTTCCTCCATTGCTACTTATAGCTTGAGGGCACTAACTCATTCCCTTCTTTTTACTGTTTTTAAGTAATTACATTCATTTACTTTCATTTCAGACTTTGGATATGTTTAAAAGTAGTATTTTCTTGTAAGTTTGGACAATCTTAGTTCTTTTAGTATTGCTTTATGTTATCATTTCCACTTATTTTGGTCAGGACATATGTAGAATTAAAGTTTTATAGCATTAGAATGAAGAGAATTAGAATGAAGGAAGTAAGTTTAGCCCCTTTGCCTTATTACTATATTAAAATGTTATTTTTATTGCAATGAATCATTTGTGATGGTACTTCTGCAGCATGGCATAAGGTACAAAACTAGTATCTGCAGTTTGGCTTCAAATTGATTTCAAATGTCTTTCCACAATTGTTTTCAGAAGGTATGTCAGCATTGCTATTTGTTTCTGCTGCTTTGAAGTGAAGAGAATCTCTTTAATAATACACAAATATAGTTTGTGAATTCAGATCTTTATAGTAATAGCTCATATTCTTTGCCTATATCATTAACAAAAGGAAAGTAGTCAAATTTTCTCTTCAGCTGAACTCCCTGACTATTAGCAATTCAATTACTCTTCTGAGCTAGTCAATAAAAATTATAAAAAGCAAGATACAACTATCTAAACTAAACACTAGTTCTTTTCCTTTGTTTTTGAATCATCTGGATAGTTTAAACTAGAAGAATGCTTCAGAGGAGCCTCACTGTTTGTTTTGAAAAAATAGATGATATGGTGCATACACAACACACACACCCAAATTTATCAGAGGTGTAATGCATTTGCTTTTATATAATGATCCTTAATGTTTAAAGGAAGTTTTGAAGAGATATGAGGCAAAATTTAATATTCTGTTAGATCTTGCTTTAAGTTTATTTCACTTCTCATTTCTAGATCAATACGCAGAAAGGGAATTATATTACCCCTTTCTTGACTTTTATCCAGGCAACTGTACAATGCAGAAACTATACTGGAGTAGGGATAACATGAACAAAATCACACAGGGAAAGAAATATTTCCCTCTTTATTAGAATAGATGAGTTTGAGGAAGACTAAATATAAGCAAGAACTAACAGAACATTGAATTTTGCCTCATGACTCTTTAAAATGTCCTTTAGTCTGAGGAGAACAGCTATTGTGCACATTTCCATAATGGAAGAATATGTTCTGTAAAATTTGGCTTTTGTCTGTTTACACAAAGGAAGATGAGAGAAATAAGACAGGGCTCCATGTTTCCTGCATCTATACATTCTTGTGGGCTAAAATAGAATATTCTTTGTCCTGTTGTTGATTTATACCTATCTATTGATCAAAGCTAATGACTCATTTCTGCGCTTCTGTTTATTCTTATTTACCACAAAGAACAAAACTAGAATCTATAATCAACTAAGAAAACATACTTTTAGGGCATAGCTCCATTGCTGCAGACACAGCCTAATGCAGATTTAGAATCTCTATTCTACTAGATGTGATATTTTCTCTCTTATCCTTCAGATATATGTGGGCAGTGGGGAAACATGTCCTGCACTGACAATCTTGTTATTCCATTTGATGCTGCTAGTTTTCTGTTGGATCAACCTCTTTTATCCAGTCTCTGATCTGTCTTCCACTCTTCAGTTATCTTTAGGCTGTTAGGTAATTGGAGCCCTGGCTTCCACAGTCACTTGACACACATTCTTCCCTCATTGGATTAGTGAATTGGTTGATGGAGTTTCAACTCCTGAAATTGACTAACCTGTTCTTGGATTCTCACAGGTAATTGGAAGTGTAACGGGAAGAACTCATCTTTTATACTTTTGTAGCTCACCTGACAGGAATTTTTTTTCTTAATTACAATAGTTTGCAAGAGCTTTGCTCCTTACTACCGCTCTTCATGTAATATTCTTAGGGAGCTTATAGCTCCCCACGGATAAACACATTACTCAAACTTCAGGTCTTTGTCACCACATATTCAACTGCTGTCCAAATCCAGATGATCAGTACACTGCAAAGATCATTAGATGGCAGCAAAGAGATACAAAACCTTTCGCTATAAGTAGTCAACTCATAATTTCAAGAATTTAAAACAAAATAAAACAGAACAACAAATAGTTCAATTAGTTGATGAGATGACAGGAGAGAAGAAAGAAATAATTGCAATTATGGAGTAACCAAAGCATTATGTGTACAACTTGGAGGAAGCTTTTCACCAGATGTTGAATGGGGCTAAAATGTCAGTCAAAGAACCACCAGTCATGCCTCTTAGCAAGTTGCACACTAAATCTGTGGAGACAGCTATGCAGCATGAGACTCTTCCAAGTTTGTGGTAAGATGCAATTGTGGCAGCAGTCAGATTTTAGGGCAGCAAAATTTCTTCCCCATTCTAGGCAAAGCAGATATGCATATGTGATCTCAGACTTTGGCTAGATAAAATAAATGCTAACTTTTTGGTTTTGATTTCTTTTAATCTTTTTTCTCTTATAGGTGGTTCTTTGAAGCATTGGGGTATTCTAAAGCTTCAAAAGCCAACATCATCAATGGACTGCTAATGACCATCATGTTCTTCCTAGGGAGGATCATAGTCATGCCAATTTATTACTACAGTGTTGTTTCTGAGTTTGGAACAGAAGCCTACTACAGATTAGGATTTGTAGCTCAAAGCGCCTGGTTTATCTCCAGTATCACATTGGATGTTATGAACTTAATGTGGATGGTCAAAATTACACAAGGATGTTACAAGGTTATTTGTCTAATTGGACAAGAAGAAGCCAAAGTTCATAAAAATGGCAAAGCTGACAACACGAAGAAGAACATTTAATAGCAGTTTGGGGCACCTTAAAAAGAAGGATGCACGCTTTTGCCATAAAACATTCCTCTTAAGGAAATACGATGTTACTTTTTTTAAATTTAGCATTTCCAATAACACACTGCCTGCGTCTCCAAAACCGTTTCATCTGAAGACTTGGATTACGTGGAGTCAGAAACAACAACAACATGCTGCATACGTTGACCTTGGCAGGGTGCCCTAACCCTTGAGCAGTAACTGAACCCCTGGAGAACCGACCCCTTTTAGCACTATATTCCTGTGAATTTTCACTCAGGTTTCTTAAAATGATACATTTTTAATGCTTGTGAATGTCAGGTTGTTGACGTTCTGCTAATATGGCAACATTTCTGGCATGTTTCTCGTCTTTCCGAATATTTGGTGTTCATATCTGAAGACTCATCTGCTTTGCAAATTATTCATTTCGGATCTATACATTTTGCTCCATTTTCTACTGCCTTACGTGCATGAACAGGATCTTTGAGATTCATCGACTAGTTTTACATACAAATACGAATTTGAGCTTGAAGATCTTTTTACTTAAATGAGTTATTTTTATTGCTTCTCACTATATATATATATAAAAAGTATATTGATGTTTTGACCTTTTTAAATATCCAAATTTGAGCATTTTTGCATGGTAAACAGTAGGGAGATTTTTAACAACGTACTAGTATTCTGTTTCCCTGACACAAGTATTGGGACTTTGATCTGTTTTCAGCATTTTATCATGTAACAGACACATTTTATGCTATAAAAACTCCTTAGAGGTAAAGCATTAGTGAATTTTGAACATGTAGATTGTCACAAGAGCCTCTATAAGTAAGAAAAGTTACTCATCAGTTCATTTTAGCTTTTCTCAATTTTTCTTTAATAAAATTTAGGGAAACATGCTTCTCCTACGAGAAAAATGCTTATAAAAACACTATGCGCATTTTGTAAAATTATGGAAAAATCCTTCAAAACAATAGATTGATACTGGTTTACGTTATAAGATAACATCTTCCAACATCCTTCAGCTCTTGACAATGGCTACTTGCAGAAACATCACTATTTATTTATTTATCTATCTATCTATTTATTTGTTTTAGTCATATCGATACTGCTTTAGTTCTAGCAATTCAAGATATTTTATAGTAACCTCAGTATGGTCAAAATAAAAGTTAGACAATCACAAATTAATAAAGAAGAACTTTACAATAACAGCCCAGATTCACCATATTGGCTGAAAAAGTGTTTGGACCAGGTTGGTTTCAAATTTTTTGCAAAGAAAAAGATAAGTAGGCTCTGCATCTCAGGGATCAAGATATTCCACAGAGTGGGAAAATACACACTTCTGGTACCTACTCCTGCCACTTCATGCAGGTGGGGGAATCCTTTGCCACCTTTCTAGGAACAGTATTACAGGATGACTGATTCTATTCAAGAGAGATGCACAGATGCTGAACTGTAAGACATTATATAGGTTAAAGCTTGTATCTTGAACTGGGCCCAGAAGTCTGTTGACAACTAACAAAGCGACTAGGGTAAGGGTGTTATGCTCCTCCCTTTTTAATAGCTAGTTTGATGCAGTTTGGATCAGACATTTTCAAGTTCAGTCCCACATAAAACACACTGCAGTAGTCTAAGCGTGAAATAACAAGGGCATGAATCATAGTTGTAAATACAAAGTGAAAAGGGAAGATTTGTAAGAAAAGCATAATTGAAAATCTGTTGTTTACATTAACTTCACATATGCTCCCTACTATTATGGACTCAAGTTTATTTACATTGTAATATATTAAATGGAATTTACCAAATCATCATCATCTAACGTATTTTTAATGATATTTATCACTTCCTCATCTGACGTATATTGTTTTCAGTAGCATATATCTTAATTTACTGCCGATTTGTTTATTTGCATATTGGGAGATTGCAGAGAACGGTTTACTCTCCCCATCAATGCAACTTAATTATGTTCTTGGTATTCTAGAATATTATATAAGCACAGAGGTGCTGTTCAGCAAAAGCTTATTCATAGGTTGATGACTGCAATAGCAAATGTTGATTTGCATATCTCATTTTAAACTCAGATATTTCAAAACATGTCAATCACAGTAAATGAAATCCGATATATCAGATTTACACTCAGGAAGTATATTTTGATGTTGATTAGATAGCTGGTGAGAAGGAAAATATCTCCCTATTTCATCCGCAAGAGTTACCGTATTTAGCTTTCAGCAGCATCCGGTTGAAATTCCATTTGTATTTATGAATGGGGGCAGTTTACCTATTCAGCTGTGAGATTTTAAACCTAAAATATTAGTATTTTAGTATTAGTATTAACTTTTTACCTCAAAATGAGAAAAACATGGGGGAAGACCTTTAGAGAAAAGGGTTTATTTATTTACAATTCACAATTCTAAATAAATACAGTAATTCATTTAGTCTCGTTAATTTTAATGTACCTTAAACATTTAAGCAAATGGTATCACAACTATCTTAATATATTCTGCAATTCTTTGAGATGTTCTGAAATTTAAAATTCATTTTAAAACAACATAGCAAATAGTAAACTGTCCGTCTAGCAGAGTTTTATTAATTAAACAGACACCTTTAATTCATACTTTTTCTAATCGGTTTAAATTATATTTAGTATGCCCTGAAGCAATTGGTGCTTTCAAGTACAGAGCATTATCTGTATTTGTAAGCAAAGTGCTCCATAGGACCAACTTCTTGCCCTAATTTTAAAATATATAGTTGGATCTTAGAGAGTTTCACAATATAGTTTAGTCCAGAGGACTCCAACCTTGGTCCCTTTAAGGTTTGTGGACTTCAACTCTCAGAATTCCTCAGCCAGCTAATTCTGGGAGTTGAAGTCCACAAGCCTTAAAGGGACCAAGGTTGGAGACCTCTGGT
>JANHFO010008604.1:92964-106741 GCA_032468095.1 Pareas carinatus | reverse complement strand
TTATATGCCTGGAAGCCGCCCTGAGTCCTTCGGGAGAAGGGCGGGGTATAAATAAAATTTTACTTACTTACTTACTATATAAGGGATGAGACATGATTTTAAATTTTGTTTGCTCCTTTTTTAATTTTAAGAAAGTGAAGTAAAATAACTATGGCATTATTTCCCAGAGATCAGTTTTGCCCTTTCATAAAAGAGTTTCACCTTCTATCATTATTTATAAATTGAATTTATCTTACTTCAGAAGGTGGTTTGAGTGGCTACTAGGATACACATAAAAATACACAGTTAAAAACTGATTTATACACAAACAAACATACACACACGAGCTGTATTCAAAAAGTATTAAACCTTTGATTTGCAAAAATAACATTTATTCATAGAAAATACATTTTACCCTAATCTCCTTCAAAGTAGTCTCCTTGGTAAACCACACACTTTTCTCTCAGCGGTCCGGCCATTGTTGGAAACACTTCTGGAATGCATCTTTTGGAATGGTGTTCAGCTGTCGTGTTCCGCATATCTTCTCTTGATTCAAATGGGGTTCCTTTCAGCGGCATTTTCAACTTGGGGAATAGCCAAAAATCACACAGAGCCATGTCAGGGAGTCTGACGAACCACGGAAAGTCTGTGTTTGGCCAAGAAGGTCTGAATCAGATGTGAAGAATGGGCGAGTACATTATGATGAAGCTGCCAAATCCGACGGGCGCTCAATACACTTGCTCACCCATAGGTCAACTGCCAATGACTGTGACACTTTTTTCAGATGGGAAAAAAATCACACATGTGCATGAATGTCCCCTACACATCTCTACCGAAGGACACATCTCGTGCTTTATTTGTTTATGCAAGAAAAATCAAGGTGCGATACTTTTTGAACACATCTGGAATGGAAGTCTTTCATTTTGTTAGTGGCCATTCCTAAATTGGAGGACCCATTTCCCCTGTAGTGCAAAGCATAATTAAACTTATGTGGAGTACATTCAGTTTTAATGAGCTCTTTTTTATACCTTTCTGTTAAAAGCATATTGTAGCTGTCGTTTCAATACACACTTGGTAATTTAATGAGGTGACAGTAGACTTTGTGTGCTTTGGCATTTTGTCAACTGAAGTCTATGATTTTTTTTTAAAAAAGCCTGCTTTCTGCATCCAATTTGTCTCTTGTATATTTTCGATGGCAACATCTGCCTTTATGCCACCTAAGAAGAAACAGTTGTAAAAAAAAATCTGTAAGGAAAGAGTTTATGCTTGCTATAGTAAATGAGGTTACATCAGTCAAATCAAGGTGTAATAGTTTCTTCAAAACATTTGCTGTATGGGGCAAATTATGTCACTTCAAGTAGCTGACATGGTCATATCAGACTTCAGAAGGCATCTCAGAATGTCATTGTTGTTACCTGATCTGGACCACATTGTCAAAGCATGTATAAGATGAACATATCCAATAGCAC
The DNA here is from genome assembly GCA_032468095.1 of Pareas carinatus. Lineage (NCBI taxonomy): Eukaryota > Metazoa > Chordata > Lepidosauria > Squamata > Pareidae > Pareas > Pareas carinatus. Next base: position 105,293 of record JANHFO010008604.1, on the reverse strand, counting down.
CATGCCTGCAAAGCAGCATTGTGTACAAAAATCAGTGTTCTATGGTACATGAGATTACATCTTCAGGCAGCTGCTTTACTTCAAGCTTGCTAGATAAGAATTTTGGGTCCCTGTGTGCCTTGTGAATGGGCACCATTAAACAAGACAAAGAAAAATTATGCTTTTCATGATACACTTTTTAAGAAAACATGTCCCTAAATCCTGTAATCTCTGATAATAGGTGTTGATATGAATCCTTATTAGTAATAATCAGCCAATTTATTTATTTTAATATTTTAATTATTTTCCTACTCGTCTTTTATTATCTGTAAGCTGCCCAGAGTTGCCTTACAGGGGATATGGATTTCATAAAATTTTATAAATAAATTAATATGATCAATATGATTTATCTAGATGGTGTTGTCACTGTCTCTTAATACCTACTGGGAGTAGCAGCTAATAGCCAGCTCGTTCAAAAATTGACAACTCAATGTGAAATCCATTATATGAATATAGTGTCTTCATTGCCTATCAGAAACGAATATAAGAACATTAAGAGAAATCTTATATTAATATCCCAAATGCTTATATATGCTCAACTGGATGCTTTGAGAAAGTTCTCAAATAGATCCTGAGCATGGCAGAATTCTTACTGTCACTCAGCAATAGGTGCCTCTGATATTTGAGATAGTATGAGTAACTATCCTTAAATTTCTCTGCTTTAAAAAGTTACCTAGATTTTGTCTCCCAGTTCACCACCACTTAGTTTTATTGGAATACCCAGATTTTGGCATTTTGAAAAAGGCTTGTCTCCTCATGTTTGGCTTTATATATCTCTGTTAAGCTTTCCATTTGTCTTCTAAATCCAAGGATTACAGAATGTGAACCATTTTTAAATGCTGCCAAATGTTTTTCTCTCTTCCCCAAGAAGTGTGGACAGTGTTCCAAGTACGGTCACTTCTCCATGAATTTGTGTAAAAATAAATATTTCTCTTTTTTATTTTTGGAGAATCCTTGTTCCATTGATGCCCAATATGGAATTTTTTTTTAACAGTAATGGGAACATATGGCTTTTTTTAAAAAAAAAAACTAGGCTCCTTACCGCTAACCTCAAGATTTCTTTCTTGATTAGCTACTGTCAATTCAGATCCCAACAGTGTGCATATGAAATTAAGGTTCTGCCCTTTTGTTATGTGCTTGGTTGACATCCTTCCTAGAATGTTTCTTAGATGAGTTCTTTTTGTCCTTATGCTATGCAGTACATACAAAATAATTTAGTTTGCCAATCACATAGCTATGTTTTCTCCCAACTATTGGTGCCTCATAACTCATTTATAAACAACTGATATAATACAGTGTTTGTATTCCATTGTGAGAATAGGATTCTGATCTTTAACTAGTTATTAAAAAATATAAGAGCCTCGCCTTTTATCTCATTCTGCTAAATTTGTTTTCAGAGAGATGTCATCAAAGCTGCTTAAAAATCCAAACAAACCCCTGTCCGCATCCTTGTTGACGCTCAAGAACACTTAAAGAGAAGCCTTATCTTTAAAGGAATATTGCTGGCTCTTCAGCAAGGCTTGTCATCCTATATGTGCTTATCAATTAATCTTTAATAATATTTTCTACCAATTTGAGTGGAATTGCTATTAAACCAACTAGTCTATAATATCCTGAATTCCCCTGGATTCTCTCCCCCCTCCAAATTGGCCTGCACATTATCCATTTTCCAATCTTCCAATACATAAGTTGTCGTTTCGGGGCATGGTACAATTAATAGGTGGTTAAGATCAGTTTGCTTTTCATACAGTACTGTCCTTTGAAGATTTGTTTTTGTTAAAAGATAAATGTGACACTGTTGGCTCATGTCAGGAAAATTCAATGTACAAATATATTAAAACCTTCAATAGATTTTGCAGTAGGTCCTGACCATCATTCAGAATTAAGAACAAAGTCATCTCTCTTCTGGTTGGTTTCATGATAAATGTTACTAGATCTTTTTATTCCACTTTGTGCTATTTTTTCATCTTTTCATTGTGACTAAAATAGGTGTTACTTAATTCTATGTATGGATAATTGAAACCACCCGTTTGTAGGTCTCTCTAATTTCATCCTCAAGTGTGAGATCATCTGTGAATTTTGATGAGTAAGGATACAGTTCCAATGGGTATATTTGTTGATGTAAAACAGGGGTGGATGGTCCTTTTATGACTTGTGGACTTCAACTCCCAGAGGAATTCTGGGAGTGAAGTTCCCAAGTCATTAAAGGGTCATGCTTCCCCACCTCTGGTGTAAAATGTCAAAACTTTGTACTTATTTGTATGAACTTAGGTATGCCCTAAGGTTTCTCACTGCCTCTGTTTGTCATGCATTTTGTCATGCACAGTTATTCATGTGGCAGGCAGTTAAAAGAAATAAAGGGGTGATTCATACATTTTCCAATCTAGACATGGAACCTCTGATTGATGGTTTTGCTTTTCGCAGAGTGATACTGTTGTCTTCAGTGGCAGATGCCCCATTGTGTTTCTCAAAAATTGTTTTGGAAAACCTCAAAATGAGTAAAACCGCTTGCTTTGTAGCTTATGCATCTAATCAGAGTTTGAAATATCTCAGTATTTACCTTGCAAAAAGCTTCTCCACATACAATGATATAGGAAGGCATATGCATGTGCATGCTGCACTTTTTCATTTCAGAATGATCTGCACAAAAATTGTCTTATTTGAAGACAACAAGAATGTTGGATGTGAGCAACCGGAACCACTCGTGAATACTCTCAAACAGAGGCTTAGTTCAGCTGTGAAGAGTGACACCTGGTGGGCCCCTGATTACAGGGATGCAGCATTCAGTTTCACATTTGCCCTTCAGCCCAGACTAGGACCATTGCAGGCAGATCAATGATTTGTTAACAGGAGAAATTCACTGGAAAAGGAAACGAGTCTCGAGTGGCCATTTCTAGCTTATGCTTTCATCAGTGAGCCATACCCCAATCCCAGTTGGAAACCCAGACTGGGATTTGAACTTGGGCTAGTTTTACTTGCTAGGCAGTTGCCTTAGCCACTGCACCACAGGCTCACCCTTTTGCCAGCTTAGTCCAGGGACTATTCGACTCAATTGTGAAGAGTGATACAGTGTGATCTCTGATTATAGGGATGAAGCTTAATTGTTAGTCACCTATGTTAACAAGAATCTCACAAGGCTGACTGCATTCCCAGATTGACTGCATTAGAAATGGTCAGATAAGTCTTTAGGGATTCTTGGAAGGTTAGACTTGTGCCATTTTCTGCAATGCAAGGACTCTTGAGCATGTCCCACTCTTAACACCTTCTTCTGGTCTAGCTGAGTTTCTATCACAAGAAAAGAGTCCACAATAATTCCCATTCGGAATAACAGTGCTAGACAGAAAGTAATTCTTTGTATCTTGTCTTAACTGTTTGGTGTGAATCCTCAGAAGAGTTCACTTTTCTTTGAAAAGATAACAGGTCAAGCCATGATGACTTCTTTGAATTGAGGCTGCAAATTTAAATGCAACCATCATTTGGAAAGCCAATGTGATGTGAGTCACACAGATCACTTTGAAATCTCATTTCTGTTCACACCCTGTTGTATAAATGGCAGTAACCAAAGTTGACGGCATTCATGACAACTTGCCCTTGTCTCCTAGCTGAAGCCAGAAAACCAATGAAGGATTGTTATTATATGGGATGCGGCATTTATAAATGAACCATGATGTAAAAATGCTGAGACTTGTTGCAACCACCATAAAGCATCTTTCTGCTCACTAGGCAAGGAGTCTGATTATCTGTCAAGCCCACAGATAATAACCGATGCTTTGTCCATTGATCTTCTTTCACTTGCTTAATTTGTTACTCACTATTCTTAAATAGCCTAAATCGACATATCCATTCAGCATAAGAAATGACTTTTCTGCTTAATTTGAAATACTTTAAGGGTACATGATGTTCCTCAGACATCTGTAGGGAAACATCCAAGTAGAGATCAACCCAGTTTTATTCTAGCAAATGTTCTTTTTTTAAATAAGGTTTTAATTATTTATAATAAAACAATAAATATTTCGGCTACGACTAGCACGCATGTGCGGAGGGGAACACCTAATCTTTGTAGCTACTGATGTTCCTCAGATTATGCACTCCCCAGATAAGTTTCTGAAAGCTCTATTCTGTTGAAATTACTCATTCTCCTAATTATATATGTATAACTTGCCTAATAGTTGTCAGTACCAGTTCATCATCTGGCCCTTACTGCTAGGTAGCTGCCCTTGATAAAGAAGATAGAGGTGGCATTTTTGAGCAAAAATGCATGAGAAAATGACCACTATATGGAGAAGAAGTTATGAACATCTTGTGTAAGAGCTACAACTTAACTATTATACCATCCCAGTATGCAGAAGAAAAGTCATTTTACACCGAAAAGCATAAGGAACAATATGGCCAATCTATTAAAAAACCCCTCAACATAATAGATTCAATAGAACAATAAAAACTAGCTTGTTTTTGTTTTTAATTGAATATATAGGAATCTATAGTTTTATCCCTTGTTTATTGGGCCATTTCAACCCAAATATTTATAGTAGAAGAAAATAATAGAAGCAAACATTTTATATGAATTACAAACTGGTAAGAATTCCTTGGGTTTTCTAATACTTGGAGAAGTCACATTTGGAAGCTATGCATATGCAATTTGAGAAAAAAGACAAAAGCGCAAAGGCCAAAAAAACAAAATCTCACCCTGTGAAAAATACGCTACTTAATCTGAAATGAGATTAATATTGATTTCAAAATTTAAATAGTACAAAATGTTTTTTCCAAGACTGATGTGTTATAAGGCCTGTGTTTTCACATTTAGGCCAGTAATTGATTTCATGACAATGAAATGTAATGATTGGAATAATTTCATATATTTGATAGACTTTCAATGGATTTTATGCCTTTTTCATGTTTTGTGTGAATAGCATTCTTGCCTTCTTGGAGTTTATGCTTAATTCTAGATTATCTTCTGCAAGAAATAGCTATTATGTAATTTAATTACAGGATTTATAGGCATAAACTGAACTTTAAATGAAAATATGGTAATGTTATTTTAAAACTATTCTTCTTTTGTGAGTTATGCACTTTTCAATCAATATTTTGCTTGTGTAGCCTTGTTCATGGTCATATCATCTAATAATGGACTTTTATTTCAGTTCCTATTACCCCTTTTTGAAGAAAGAGAAAAAAAATAAAAAGAAAGAAATTTTCTTTTGAAAAGCAGTGTTGAATATTCAATTATTATATATTCTTTGAATAATATAGCATAAGAATAACATTTTGGGGATATGGAACAGTTTTATATTCATGAAGCCTAACCTTAAGGTAATAATAGAACAAAGGTTTCATTTTTGCCTTGGTCTTGTTTGTGGTTCTTGAACATAATTTAATGCAAACATTGGTTCATATGTGATAATAATGTTCTAGTGATCAATTCCGCAACCTTGATTTGTAGTATTTCTAATTTGGAGTTCAAGATCAATTGTAGGGTTAAGTTTAATGCGCTTTAAAGCCACAATAGCAGTTGTTCTCCATTCCATTATTATCAAGCACTGAGATAAAGATATTACTCTGGAGTTTTTTGTCCAAATTTAAATTTTCTTGCCTCCTGTACTGATTAGAATAAAAATAATGTCTTTAATGACTGGAACTTTAAGAATAGATCAACTATTAATATTCATGAGAATTGGTGTGACTGGACTGGGGGTGGGTAAGAGTGTAGCAAATATCTGTGATTAAAATTTGAATTAGTCTTCCTTTTCCTAATCTGAAAAAACAATGATGTGCAATGCCTTTTCTGTCAGACTGAAGTTATCCAAGATGGCTGGTACATGGCTCCTTTTCCTTTGTTGTGTTTAGTGTTTTCCCCCTCAAATTACCCTGAAAGTTGATTCTCAACCCAATCTTAATTAAAGAAGTTGTGGATGAAATTTTAAGTAGACAAGTGTGAAGTCCTATTAGACTCAAAGGTGATTTCTATTGCAGCCCCCTCTCCAACTTTTAGAATTGCAAACATATGTAGCTAGCTTGGCCTAGTGGTTAAGGAACTTGGCTAAAAACTAGGAGACTGAGAATCCCATCTTAGGCATGAAAGTGGAGAAAATAGGAGGAGGAAGGTCTGTTGGATATGTTTGCCATCTTGAGCTATTTATAAAAATAATAAAGGCAGCATATGAATACATAAAGAATACATTGATCTGTGAGATAATATATCTCAATAGTAAGAATTCATGCATTATATTCAGAGAATTACAGGTTGAATTCTTAGTGTCTTTTGTTAAAGAATAATGTTGGATCCAGGAATCCCCAGACTTTCCGGAGCCGAGACCGGTCGACTCCCCCCCACCTTGGGGCCTGCCTTATTTGGTAGTGTTGCTTGTTTTGAATGTGATTGGCTAGCGCGCGGGTAGCGCGCCAAGTATAAAGTTAGCAAGCGCGAGGTCTTGTCGCGCTGGTGTCCTGAGTTCCTGTTTTCCTGTTAATAAACGTGTTGCACTGAAGCTCGACTCCTGCCTCGTATATCCATGCTATAACACTGGCGACAAGGAACAGGGACCGTTGCATCAGAGCCAGGCATCGAGGCTATCGGTCCGCTGTCTGAGATCGCTGCACAGAGTGAGGGACAATGTCTGTAGTGCAACCACCAGCCCAATTCAATCCGGCGGAGGAGGGATGGAAGGCATATATGTCTAAGTTTAACTTTTATATTGCCGCCCACAAGCCGGACGATTACCCGGAGGATCGGAAAAAGGCTCTCTTCCTCAGCAACTGCGGGAATGCTGTCTTTGATCGGATTTGGTGGAGCCCAAAACGCTGGAAGAGACCCCTTGGGCAGAGCTCATAGAGAAACTTACGGCCCATTACGCGCCGGCCCCGTCAATGTGGGTTCAGCGCCACAAATTCCAGCATCGCCTCCAGAAGCCGGGAGAGACTATTAGTGAGTACCTGGCTGCGTTGCGCCGGGCCACTGCCCATTGCAAATTTCACAACATTGAAGAAGCGTTGTTAGGCCAACTCCTCTGCGGTGTCAGGGACATTAAGCTGCAGCGACGGCTGCTGGCTAATAAAAAGCTGACCTTCGAAATTGCCGTCGATGAGGCCCTGGCATCGGAATCGTCGGCCTCTACGGCCGAGTCACTCCGTAGTACGGCCGCCGGCGGGGGTGCACCAGGCTTCCTTCGACGACCAACCCAACAGTTTTGAATGTGATTGGCTAGCGCGCGGGTAGCGCACCAAGTATAAAGTTAGCAAGCGCGGGGTTTTGCCGCTCTGGTGTCCTGAGTTCCTTTTAATAAACGTGTTGCACTGAAGCCCGACTCCTGCCTCGTATATCCACGCTATAACAAATAAGCTAGCCTCTCTTGATAGAAATGGACTTACACATTGTTCTCTGTGCTATTTAACATCTACATCAAATCACTTGAGTTCTGAGTCCCACCAACTAGTACCAAGGAAGGTAATTGGCACCCTTGAAGATTCCTTAAATTCAGTAATGAATAAGAGTCAAAAAAGCTGAAACGATGCCCCTGGTTTTGTTTCATAATTTGTATTTTAAATTGGTGCTGACCATTTGAAGGAGAGAAAGGTGGGATATAAATTAATAAACAACAAACAAAGAAATGGCCCTACTATGTGCCTGAGAATCTGCCCCTCAAAATGAATAATCTTTCCCAATGTGCAATCTTCAGGTTAGAGGCAAAATGCTGAGGTAATTGGCTGCCATCCTCCAGCTACTATTAAGACATTTAGCAAAATAGGAGTAGAACTAAGCCCATTAAGAATAGCTGGAGTCAGCTGCTTAAATCCATTAGAACAAATCAACTTTATGAGGTAAATGACATGTTCCAACCAGTGCCACTGTGTTAATGGTGGGTAAACTGAGAAAAAGGAAGGAACCATTTATTGCTTTTGTAGGAAGTGGGATAAAAAAAAATGACAGTATTTGTTTTCCAATGAGGAGAAAGCAGTGCAGAGACAAAGACGGGGAATCTCATTTCTCTCTTCCTAATGGCCCTAGCAGATAAAAGATGCACCTTGGCAAATGGAGGGCTTTTCCATCTCCTACTAGGCAGTGTAAGAGTGCAAGAGTGTAAGAGAGTCTTTAGAATATTTTTTTTCTCTTGAGTATTTCACTTCAACTTCAGTTTTTACATCTCATGGAAGGAATTTCTTTCTTGCAGCTGCCTTAGCTCTGCTGCTATATAGATGCTTATGGTCCATTGTCAGGTACTTTATATGCATTTACTTTGTCCTTGATTATAAAAGTATGTCACATTATGGTGTGTATCTTTTTTTTAAATTGAAGAGTTTTACAAACAAAAAAGGCAAAACATATTTTTAAAATTTCCCCCCCAACTCACACCCTCCCTCCTCCTCGCATTATGGTGTGTATCTTGATTGTGGCAACTTCCAGGATTCTAAATTCTTACAACCATAGTGCACACCCAGCAAGCATTTCTTTACATATGAGATTCACTTTGACTCTGTATGTTTGGGTATATATACCTATAACTTGGTATATATACCCACTTTGATTTGACCCATACCGGATGGCATTATTTATATCTCCTTGCTTAGTAATCTAAGATAGTTGTAAGTAATGAGTATTTCTCAGACCCATGAATAATCTCCATTAGCAAATTAACCTTCTGCTAGTTCCCTTTGCTCAAAGGTATTCTTTTCTGGTACTTGTTATTCCCTTTTCTCATGTATCTTGTTACAGCATTTACCAAGTATTCCATTTTTCTCAAGAATTTATTGCTGAGTGTTTCAACAACCTCTTTAAATTCCTCTAACATTTCCTCAGTAATCAAGTAAGAAAATCTATATCTGGAGAAGTCATCAATAAATATTAATAGGTTTTTGTTCCCTGATGGGGTTTTAGCCTTCATAAGTCCACAAATATCACGGTGAATTATCTCTAGAGAGTGCCGTTTCTCTTTTACTCTGAAGAAAAATGGGTCTGATTCCCTTTGTCATTACACAGTATTATATATTTAGATTTTACTTAGCACAATTCTATCTTCAGTACTCTTCTTAAATCCCTCTTTTTTAACTGAGGCAGCATTCAGGTTTCTGTGACCTAGTCACTTATTCAGCTATGAATTGAAATGGTTCTTTTGTGGGCATTATTTTCCATCGGCAGAGTTCACTTCAAATAGACCCCTGTCTTTGATAGACTCTTTTCATAAGTAACACATCTCCATCTGCACAAAACTGTGCTTTCTTTTCAATTGTATTTCATATCTTCCTTCATGGGCATATTTTACTAGCACCAAATTGCATTAGAACATTTTAAATAAGCAGTTATTTCCCCCTTTCCAGTTTGCAGCAATTTTGCAAATTCTTTTGTCTTTGGCAAAAATTTCCATCAGATAGGAAGATATGACTTTGGTCCAATTGAGTGCATCTGTTCTTTTTCTTTAATTAATGGCAGTAGAATCAATGCAGATCTTTTCATAATGCTTTTTCAGGGCAAGCTTCCCCAAACTCTGTGAATGGGATAAAGTTTCTGCTGCAACTTTGATTCTGTTGTTCTTTGGTGAGTCATCCTGTTTGGACTGTGGATGGATTTGTAATTGCCATCTCTTTTCAGTTGTGAAGGTCATGTTAGCCTTTTTCTTTCTAACTCCCCCAACCTATTTATTATAAATTATAAGTGTGGACCACAGTTGCCAATCTATTCATTATTTATTTTGTTAAGCTACAGGAAGGGAGGACTTGGTCATTTTCTTGTGTAAGCAGACAAAGTTTCAACATTTTTAACTCTCTGAAGAAAGGTCTTATAGAGATTAACCTCATCTTAATCAGGGATTGGAAGAGCTTGGTGTAATGGTTAAGGCACCAGGCTAGAAACCAGAGATTGTGACTCCTAGTTCGGGTGAAATATTGTCAAGAAAATTGCAGGGACTTGCCCAGGCAGTTGCCAAGAGTCAACACTGACTTGAAGGTACACACACACATACACGCAAACACTTGAAGAAATACAGATTAAAGCTTTATGAAATTACAGAAGGTACTATAGATGCAGAACTGGTATACAGTGAGTTCATAACAAGAGTTGGTGGAGAATTAAGTTGTACTGCAGAATTTTTAACTAGAGTGCCAGTTTTCACTTAAAAAGGGATTTCCTAATCCCTGTGATATTATCATAGAATTGGTGATTTAGGTTGACATTCTCTTCAAGCTAAATTTAGTATAAATTTTCAGTATACCTAAATATTACAAGTATTCATTAGATGTATTTTACAATTTTTCAATATAGCAAACCGGTCCATTCTTTTCAATGCCACATCGCAAGTAGCTTTCTCCATTTTGGTAGCAGCACTGAGGATAATTAAATCCAGGACTTCTCTTTCATCTATGGAACTAATTCAATCGGTTTGGATCCTACATTCTTTCTGATTTTTTTTCCAAGAGAAAGAATAAAGACTGCTAACTTCTCTTGCTCCACCTCTCCATCTTCATTCTTATCAAAAATATGAACTTTTCTTCCATTCATGGAAGCTGGGATCAAAACTATTGATCTTTGTATTAGGGCCAGATAAAGTGAAAATGAAACGAAAAGCTAAGCAAACAACAACAACATCAAGTCTGGCAAAATGAATGTGACAGGTGAGAAGGATTCAAATATAAAGTGCATTTAGGTTGTATTTATTGAATATCATACTCAAGAGCTAAGTAGTTTGCACTGCAATATCGAATACGATTGCCTTATTTTGATCAAAGTTCAGATGGAAATGCTATCTTATGAGAAAGTGAGTAGCAAAATACAGAATTCCATTAAGAGCTATGAGAAAATATATTTCTCTGAAAAGTGATAAAAGATGAAAAGCAAGTTATGTGATAAAAAAGCTAAAAGTATTCAGTCTATCTTGAAATAATATTGGAGGACTTTTCACATACTTTTGTGAATGTCAGGAAGAAGAGAGAAATGTCAGAAGCATTTAGTATATCCTGTTGGGACAGGATGCTTAAATTATAGAAAGATCTGTCTAGATTTAAATGATACTTTTTTCATTAATATATCAGTCATCCGACATTAGTTTTCAGACTGCCTTATGAAACATAAATATCTTTACAAGAGTAATAATAACCTTAAAAAAAGCCTTAAAGCTTCAGATCACTTATAGCAAATATCTATAGTATGCCTTTGTATAATAGAATAAGGATTTGTGCATTGCAAGCAGCTAAATGAGTGGCATTGATATACCCAAGCAAAGACACTTCTTTGAAACAGATATAATTTTTAAAAAAACCAACCCAAAAGTTATGACTTTTAGAACGAATTAATTTAATCCTGGGATTTTTACAATAGTAAGAAGTGCTTATGTTTCTTGCATTATTAGTCTAATAAAATGACACATCCTGGACCATATCATGAAATCCACATCATGTGGTCCACATCATCATCAAAGTTTATGAGTTTTTAAAATAATCAATTTAATTCTTGGATCTTTATAAGAATATGAAATATTCTTCATTATTAACATAAACGAATGACACATCCTGATTGTAGTCCTGATGGCAAGTGTGCACTTCCATAATACAAAATATAATTATATAAGTTATAATTTGAATTGTATTTCCAGTAAGAAGACTGGAACTACAATTCATATTTCAATTTACTATTACATTACTATTACATTTAGTATAATACATTTACATACTTTTCTATTTAGATGAGTTTGTGTTTAACAACCCAAATTACTTGCAGCACACAAATATATTATGTAAATAAACAAGAACCATAGATTTAAAAATTATCAAAGACCAAGATAATCAGGTTTGACAGGAATAATGAACCAAATGTTTGCAAGTTACATATGGATGATGAAATATAGCGAGTAGATGGAGAACTTCGGTATAATGTTCAACATGAATGGGAAAATGAATGCCAAAATATTACAAGGTGCAAATATTAGAATAAAGGTTTTTGGGATTTGCTGCAAAAAATGAAATTTTTTGGCAAAAGAAGTGAAAATATTGCATTTCAGAGCATGGTTTTACTCACTTGGTTGTATGAAAGTGCTGAGTATGTCAGAATAAGTTATATGAAGTACTTAAGAAGTCTGCATGGTAAACTATAGGTTAAAAATGAATTGGTACTGAATGCATGTGGATTGAATGGAAAGTGGGAGACCAATACAGAAGTATATCAGTACAGAAGTATATCAAAATATATGGAAAAGATGAATGAGAATCTAAGCATAAAACAAATATATGAAGGTAGACTACAAACTATTGTTTTTGAGAAATAGCACAATTCTTAAATCTAACTTAAAAGTCTATGACGTCAGAATGTA
>JANHFO010008604.1:67391-88203 GCA_032468095.1 Pareas carinatus | reverse complement strand
GGGGGAGTTGGAGGTGTACAGATAACTTGAATAATTATGCAACTTAAGCAGTGATATTCTGTGGCATAAGGCTTGTATTCTTCACAAAGTAGAATACAAAGTCAGAGAAGAAGTGACATTACCTTGAGCAGGACCCAATTGTAGAGCAAAAGTTTAGCAAGTGTCAGACTTGTAGTAAATCTTCACCTCTCTTATAAGGCATATGCTACCTAGCCTTATAAAATTCATGCCAAAATCTTATCCATGCAATGGTTTGAATCTTGACTTCCTGTTTTATTCACAGACAAAAGTGAGGGGAGGTAATTCGTTTATTTCTTAGACTCATATTCTCCTCTATCTTCCATTAATTCACTATACCATACTTGGGAATCTTAATTTCATCTGTGCAGCAAATTCCAGGAATTAAGTTGTGAAAAACTTTGACCCAAAGTCACCCAATCCATAGTTGAAGCCTGATTATGCTCCAGCAACTTAACTATTACAGAAACTGTTTCTCTTGAACCAGGAGCATGTATTCCCGCCCCCCATTCACAGAGGGGAAACAAAGTCATTTTTATTGTCTTTTCCTTTATAACCTCAAAACCTCTATTCCAGGGGTCAATCAACTTTCCGGTTCTAGAGTGATTATACAAAATTACAGAGAGAAATCAGTGAAAATAGATTGTCTCCAATCCATTTTTATCAGTGGAAATGTTCTAGATCTTCCACTGACATGAATTAACACAAAATGTTTATGTTCTGTTTAAAAAAAAACACTTCAGGTATTCTACAGATTGCTCTTTGCTTCATGCCTTCTGCAGAACAGGAATGTAACACCTGCATTAATAAAGCTAAAATCCCACACAATTTTTGTTTTTAAAATTATTGTTTCTAAACTCAGGCTCCTGATTTAGTTGGGTTGTTATCTTCCACAGTCCTAACCTAGGGTTTGCTGGTTGAATTTAACCATAATTGCAATCTAGCCATTTTGCTCAAGGTGAGCAGTGTGATTTTTGGGCACTCCAGAGACAATGTTAAAAATATTTGACTGGAATGAGTGAGAATAGTCACTTTCACGCCATATGTGCAGAATGCAGAATCCAATCTGGTTCGGTCACCAGGGCCAGAGATTTCGGACTCATGCTGGAGTTCACCCTCAGGGAAATTCTTCATGTGCTCTGGGCTGTTCTGTGTGTGATACTTAGCCTTGTGTGTAGCTTTTTAGATGTAGATTGGGATGTTGATGGCTGGCTGTTAAGTTGTTGGCTGCTGTTTCCTTGTGCTGCCTTCTAAGTACTTGATAAGTTAGGGTTAAATCAGCACTTCTGTTGATTGACTTTGTTCACCCTGCTTCTTCACCATCTAAAGAGATGAATGGCAATGCTGAATTTTCTTCCCCTTTTTTAGGAAAGCTGCAAGAATCTGCTCAGCATTTGGGGAAAAAAAGTGAAGGACTTGAAGGAGCCAGTCTTGATGGTGGAATGGACCATGGAGATCCATGGTACCCTGTTCCTCCACCAAACCCAGTGAGACAACGTATGGCTAAACCGGCTTCTGAAGCAGAGCAGTCATAGCTCCTGCCAGCAGACTCATCTTCTGGAGTTCCTGGGCAGATGCCTGATGTTCCCGTATGCAGGTGGGCAGGAGAGGTGGGGGATGTCCTCCTCTTCTACCTCCCAAGAGAACCAAGACCCAGAATCGTTTTGAGATGGTGAAAAACTGTTTCTGAATCTTTTCAGTGGGACAGGTTTAAAGCATGGTGACCGAGTTGCTTTACGTGTCTCCTTGGGACAGGTCTGGGAGGTCCAAAGGGTTAATTTGCCTATGGCAGAGTGAACTCCAGAATTTGGATGAGTTACTGGTCTGTAGTGCTGGAACCAACACTGGGAGGTCCAAAACCAGTCGATCCTTTCTCTCTGTGTAGAACTAATCCAGGTGAAAAAAGCTTCCTTCTGTTACTTGTTTGGATCCCCAATTCAAGAGGTTGCTTCTACAGTTGGCTTGCTTTTTACAAGTGCAAAAAATACAAAAAGGCCTTTTTCATTCTGACTAATAATAATAATAAAGAAGAACCCGCTTCTAGCTAATTTTGGATACCCAGGAGAATTTGGGGCCTGAGATTTTTGAACAGCAGCTGATTCTCTCTCCCCTCCCCCTCCCCCTCAAAATTGAATCCCGTGGCAAAGATTTTTTTTGCTTTTGTTTTTTTAATGTGAGAGGCTATTGTTCAATAAGTGGAGAGAGCCCAAAGTATTCCTTTTGCCTTGCTTGAACTCCACCCTGCCCTCCATTGTTGCTTGGCTCAGCATATCAAGTTTCATACGCAACTAATTGGCAGGAAAAAGAAGTAATCATGTAAAGTTAGTTTAGTTATCTTATTATTCCTAATAGCTTAAAGACTAAGTCTTAGAAGTTTATTAGATGTTCCTGGAGAGAGAGCGGAATGCCATTGTTAGCATAGTTGTCAGCTTCTGATGGGATTTTCTGCTTGGATCTTTGAATAAAATTTCATTTTTATCAGTATTTCAGGACATATGGATTCTAGCAGCAGCTTCCATCAGTGTATCACAAAGCCAAGAAATTTTTACCAGCTATCGTTTTTCATCTTGTTTCCTTTCCTTTAGTTCTGCTTCCTAAGACACAACATTCTCAGAAGGTTTTCTGACACTGCATTCTCTTTTTATCCTACAACAAGTCACTTTGACAATATTTCTGCTTCATCAAAATTAGTCCTCAAGGAGGAAGACTCAATGGCCGCTTGTCATAACTGGCTACTCTGTCTTAACCACCTGTTTCGTTGACAAATCACAAGATTTCCTGATAGGTTTGAAAAGCTTTAATAAAATAAGGTATTTTTAAGTTTGAAAAGCTTTAGAAAAATAGGATATCTCCTTGGAAAGGCAATGGTATGCGACCTTAGCTGATAAGTAGAATACAGTGCAATTGGCTTATGAAGCAGGCTTAGCGCTGTTTAGTTTTGTATAAAATATCTCTTCTTTTCCTTTCTTAAAGCTTTCATTATATTCTCATGAAAACTAGGAATTACTTGTCATTCATTTCCAAAGTCTGTCCGAGTTTCAATGTATGTAATGGGGAATGCACAGACCATAGTATTGCTTGTTTTTCCATTTGCATTTTCTGTACGGGCCAAAAAAAATATATTCATGTTTTCTTCTAAAAATGTTAAAAGTCAAATGCTGGCCAGTAAGCAACCATCTCCTTCCCCTGCTTGCTTTTGGTTTACCTGTTTTCTTAAAAGGTCTTCCAGCCATTGGGAACCGGGTTCTTTGGCTCTACACAGGTGTGTTTGCCTCTGTCACAGAGAATTGACTCAATATTTCTTCCTCTGTACCCCACCCGTGGTATGAACTTTTAAGAATGCTTTGAAAATGTCTTGTTTGTATTCAGCGCCTGAGACCAGGATATGCAAAGAGGTGGTTCTGTTGGGTGTTTGTCTTTCATTTAACCAAGTCCGTGTTAACTGATTGAAACAAGCTTCTCTGGCACCAGTTCCTGTTTTACATTGGCCACATACTGGCAAATGGAACTTCCATGCTGAAGCATTGAAAATAATGCATATTTGCTTTAACATGATCCATATGGAGAATCTGTAGGTGTCCTTGAAAGCAATCTGACTTAATTTTTGGGGGAAGTGTTTGGCACAATCCAGTCTTTGGGAAATTACTACGAACATCCAGTGGCTTTCCTGCTAGCAACATGTTCTTAGAAGCTGCTCTTGCCCCTAAGAGCTTCTTTGAATCTGTAGCTAGTTTACATTATCTTGAAACAGAGATAATTCTCCTCTCTACAGGCAAACATCTGGATTTTACTGTTGAGTTTCTCTCTCAACAATCTCTGGTCAGCACATCCTTCCCTGAAAGAAACCTTCAGGCAGAGTAACTTGTCACACAATGGAAGGATAAAGTTCTAAGCCTACCTTTTCCTTGTGCTCTCCACTTGCAAAATGCTATCTTTTTACAGAGCAGGCAATGCATAAGCAATCTAAAGTCCAAATATCCTTTCTTACAGCTTGTTCAGCATGTGTGGGCTGGCAGTTAAATAACTCTTAAAACATTCAGATATGCAAAAGAGGAAGGGTGAAATGGGGCGGATCACACCTGAAGACTATGCTGTGGTGAAGGAATTATATTCTTCCCCTATTTAGTCCAGTTTAAAGAGAGACTAGCAGCCCTTTGTTAATTCTCCCCAGGATGTAAAGCATGTTCAGTATTCAGCTGTTAAGCTGATGTGTTCATTATCATTGGTAAGTGTTTTTTGTCCCCTTAAGGAAACATTTCCAAGTAATAAAGTTATCTCCATGTCTGGAATTTTATTTATTCGTAGCTTGAATATTCTTTAAGGGTCATTTTTAGTATCCTCAGTTGGATAGATGAATGTAGCAGCAACTCTGAAATGAGTTACCTTTTACTTTGATGCAATCATCAGTGAAATGGTCTAAAGCAGTGGTGGCGAACCTGTGGCACACATGCCAGAGCCCTCTCTGTGGGCACGCATGCCGTCGCCCCAGCAGATTTCTTTACTAGAAAGTCAGAGGGATGCGGAGCTCCCCTCACTTTTTCCACGTGCGCCTGAGGATATTTCTGACATCACCCGCCCCTCTGCGGGATCGCTTCCTGTGGCAAAGGTGAGAGAGGAGAGAGGCTAGGTTGGAGGGGGGCATAGCTCACAGTGGGCCACAGAAGCTGGGATGAGGCCGCCAGAAGGCCCGCAATGAGCTCATGTAGGCTGTGGGCAGTGGGTGCGGGGCTGGTGGTTCACCAATGGTCACGGGGGGGGGCGTGTGTTGCCATGTTGGCACTTTGTGATAAATAAGTGGCTTTTGGGTTGCAGTTTGGGCACTCGGTCTCTAAAACGTTTGCCATCACTGGGTCTAAAGCATTTGTTAAGGAATAATAGAAATACTGTAGCTCTCAAACATTTGATTGTTCCAGTTCTTTCATAGAATTAAAAAAAATATTTCAGTGCAGATGTCAAAAATAATTGAAAGCTACCATGCATGTAGGTTGTCTATTTAAAACACTTTCCCCCCCTCTATTTGAGTATTTATTTATTTAGATTTATATACCGCCCTTCTCCCGAAGGACTCAGGGCGGTGTACAGATAACAAAAATTAACATTGAACTTTAACAATATTTACAAAATATGGGATATGGGGGGAAGGGAATGGGAAGAGGGGAAGGGGGAATTGGAGGTGTACAGATAAACCTGAATAGCTTTAACAATATTTACAAAACTATGGGGTGTGGGGGAAAGGGAATGGGAAGAAGGGAAGGGAGTTGGGAAGGAGAGGGGGGGGAATTGGCTGCGTGCCATCTCTCTTGATCCTAGGACCCGTCATCAAGATGGGCCCCTGGTGTTAATGGGCCAAGCCTGCGAGGGGAATGATGGTCCAATGTGGAGAACGAATGAATGTATCATGCCATCTGTCCTAAAGCTAGGCTGCTATCCTCAGCTGTGATAGTTCCATCTCAACTATTTTACTGCCAGAATTAGCATAAGTCTCAGTTAGCTCTTTGATCATCCTTTTTGGATTTCAAATGGAGTCTGAGATTGCAATGTCCGTTGGCCGAGAGATTTTATCACCCAACTAGTTGGATAGTTGCAATCTCAATTAGCTGTACTTTCTCATGGCCTCATAGCACTTGCAAAGATGAACATGCTTTGCTAACACATGAGCATATCTGAAATACAACCTACTTCATCAAATGCCATGTTAATTATAGGCCTTGGAGAACAAGTGGCAAATACAACAAGGAGGTTAGAGAGAAAGTTTTATGCATTGTGAAAGTTTTTAAATTTATAAATGTGTGGATATCATTGGGTGGTAATAGCATGAAACAACTGTATAGTTTTATAGCAGTGATGGTGAATCTATGGCACACGTGCCACAGCAGGCACACACAGCCCTCTCTGTTGGCACGCGATCCAAGTTGCCCCAGCATTGTCCCAGAACTGAGTATGGTTAGAATGAGAGTAGTGGCACCGGGTGATGATGTCACGAGCTATATATCACTGTTATATAGGCTTAGATTTAGGTCATCATCATGTCATTCTTGGTTAAGTATTGCGGTTCTCTAGAATGTTCTTAAATATACAGGTGAACAATTCAAGTTTCGCCTTTCTTTTTTTCAGGGCTCTAGCAACTTCATTGAGTATTAATTATGTGAGGCACATTCACAATGATATATTAGCACTTTTTAAAAGATCCAAATGAAATCTGTTCAAAATAACACTTTTTAATTTCATTTTATTACTCAGTCTTTCATGCTGCTTCAATCAGCCACTGACTTTCCCCCTCCCCTCGTACAGTAATAAAAAGAAACGCTTTCCATTATGAAGATACAGGTTTTGTGCAATTCGCGATTTACATTATATTGCTTTTCAAGATTTTAATTGCCAAATTAAAATATTCATTGTGTTGACTGCATTCTGAGTGAAACAGTCCACCTCTTACCTTTTTTTTATAATTTAAAGGAATAAAGCAAACCAAAAGCTCATAGTTAATGGAAATTAAAAGAAAGATCATTTTTTTAATATGTGGCTTGTAGGAAGACCTCAGCTGTCAAGGTCAGTAATTTGCAAAGTTTACTGGAGTTACATGACAAATCCCTCTCTTGAGAGAAGTTGAAACAAGAGTTGCACGTCTAATCATGTGAGTCAGAGGGTTAGGTCTCCAGGTCCATTCAGAATTTCTTTGAACTCTTGGCTGAATGCATTGACGGTTTTCCATTAGCAATGAATTATGGTAGTAATTTCATTAATTTCTTCACCTCTCTAAAGATATGTTAGTATGAGTTGCTTAACCAAGCATCAAAGGAACCATTGCATTTAACCTTTAGTCCTTTACGGTGTAACCAGGACCAGTTAAGAAGTAAATTAGTGTAACATCCTTAAAAAAATTACTTTAGATAAGCAGCGAACATAATTTTTGTGTGCCTTTAATTTAATAGGGGTTTATGGTTCTATGCAAAATCATTTACATTACCTCTGACCCTGGGGAAATGGCTCCTACTCCCCACCCTTCTCCAGTTTGTATAATTTGGTGTCTAATAATCTGCTGCCTGTTAAACCCGGCACAGTCTTGATTAATGAATTGTGATGAACCAATACATTCATTTATAAGTTGGATCTAATACTCTGAAAGGCTCTATCAGTGCTTGTAGCTATTAATGCAAATTCTCCAGAGAGAAGGGCTGTCAGTTGAGAAGAATGAAACATGCATACAGTATGAAATGTATCTTTATTCAAACACTGATGGTTGACCTGTGGCGCACCATGGCTGCAAATGGACAGGAATTTCAGGTGAAGAAAGTTAAGTTGCAGATGGCATATAATGCATTACATTGAATGATACAGAAATACCAAGTTGTCTTTAAATCAGGAAAAACTGATAAAAGGGGTAACTTCAAGGAGAAAATTTGTTGATTCTGCTCCTGATTTACAGTTTGAGTATATTGGGAGTTATGGTCCAAAACATCTGGTGGTCATTTATTGGGATAAAGACAGTGTTGGTAGTTATTTTTATTTATTAAACTTGTATGCTACTTATCTAGTCAAGGGGTGATTCTATGCAGCTTTACAACCAAGTAAAAACAAGATAAAACATTAAATAATAAATATTAACATTGAAATTGACGTAAAATAATCAAAGATGGAAAGGAAGAGAGCAAGAGGTACACGAGGTGGAAGTGGAGTTATGGTCCAAAATATCTGGAGAACATCTGGTTGGGATAAAGACAGTGTGGTCGCCTAAACAAGTGAAACTTGGAATAGCTGCAGTTGGTATGATTTTGACTTGTTGCATTCCTCATTCACCTTTCTTTTTTAGATTTGAAATCAAGATTCCATTTACTGCTACTTAATTTCTCGTTCCTTACACACAAAATTTGTGCATCTGGACACTGCCGGACATTGCTGAAGAAAAACCATTGTGATGGACAAGTTGTCTGTTTGTTCTGGGCAGAGGGGCTAGATGGAGCAAGGGGCCAGGAAAGGATTAAGGGTCTCCTTTACCTGACCTCCAAACAGTGGTCAATTACAGTCTGGGGGTCAAGAGCCAGAAAATCATGAAGTTCAAACCAGATCAAACCGGAGAGTAGTCTCAAGTCAGGCTAGGGCCAGGAACACAGAGAAACAAACAGAGTTTATCCAAGTCCAAAGAAAGCCGAATCAGAGTTTATCCAGGATCCAAGAGAGCTGAGTTAGGGTTAGCCAAAGTTCAAAAGCCAAGTCAAGATGCAGGAATCCAAGGTACAATCCCCGTAGTTGCTGAATCTAGCAGCTCCTGATTTCCGGCTCATTTCAAGCCTCTGCAAAGGGTGGGGCCCATCTGCCACGCCCTCGACGATGACCAATCGATTGGCTAGCATTCTATCTTGCCTCCTCCCTGCGAATCCTTCTGCGCATCCTCGCATCCAACAAATCTCCCTCAGCTGTGACAGCTTCTGGTTCAGCATCTGCCAACTGCTCGTTTTCCTCCCCTGTTGGCTCAGCGTCTGCCAGCTGCTCATTTTTCTCTGGCAAGGCAGTTGCAGGGGAGAGCGAACATGGCAGGAGTGGAGCCGCCAGATGCGAAGGCCCCTCACCCCCCCCACTCATTATCAGAGTCCTCATCCTGCAAAGGAGCCCTGGATGAAGGCTGAGGCACGACACTGTTTGATCATTTATCCTTCAGTAGCCCAAGGCTTTTCTAAGTGCAAGGTAAAAGTTACCATATCACATTAGTTTCCATATGAATGATATTGGCAACTTGGCAGCTAGTTCATATTTATGATCTTTGCTGTGTTTCGGGGGTCATGTGACCTTCTGACAAGCAAAGCCAATAGGGAAGCCAGCTTCACTTATCAACTGGGATACTAACTTACCAACTGCGGGGATTCACCTAACAACTTTTGCAAGAAATGTCATAAAATGGGGGCAAAACTCACTTAACAAATGTCTCACTTAACAACATAAATTTTGGGCTCAGTTGTTGTAAGTCGAGGAGTACCTGTATTCTTGAGACTTCCTTTGGTTTTTTGAAATTTCGTTTTGTTTGATCAATATTTTGTCTTGGCTTATAATGGGCTATCATTCAAGAAGCCTGTGTCCAGCCCTAGGCATGCAGAACTAATCACCCACAGCATAACAATATTTTAAAATTAACATTAAAATGTAGTAGGTAGGCGCCCCTTCCATTTTTATACAGAACTGCCTGATTTTTGCTTATCACTTCTGGGCATATGAAGTCTTTTTCTTTCTATAAGGAGAAATTACATAGAGACTCAAGTAATTGATAAACCAGGATTCGAGATCTGGGCTTCCCTGCTGGGAGTTTTATTGTATTTGGGCCAGAGCAAGAAAGTATTCAAAGAGCAGAAGGAGAAAATATATCAGGAATGAATGGGAGATCACAAATAATACTTTGGCTTCAAAGCATCCATGATGGATGCTGTGATACCAAGTGAGACTTAACAATGTTATTTTTTTAGTGGACTAAATAAAGCTGTTTGAGATTCTAAGGACGGAACTTAGTCTTTTTAGTCAAATCTATTTAGCTTGTGTTCAGCAATTCCCTTTCCCCTCTCATTCATCTAATCCCCAGGTATACCAGCTTTAGAAGGCGTTATTAGAAAAGCCCCAATCTAGTTAGCACTCCCTCCCTCAGTGCTGATGTAGCAGATCTACCCAGACATTTATAATTTCAGATACTGAATTCCATTGAGTCATCTTTCAGAGCGTTTTGCTTTCTTCTATATTTCTTTTATACTGAATGCATAGGGAAATATGGTATTTTTGAGCAAAAAAATTATATATCTGTGCTGATAATGCCAATCAAATGTATGTATTCAAAGCAATATACACTGTTCACTTCCTTCAAGGAAGATTCTTTTAAAATCATGCTGTCAGGGAGCCTTAATGGCACCCTAGACACAGCATGAAATGTGCTACATCTAAGGTAGTTATTTGTGCGTTTCTTTAATCAAATCCTATATCAAGAAAAAAGTTCGAAATTGCACAATAGCATTAAAACTATTTGAAGCCTTGGTGTAATGTAAACATTAAGCAATTGAAATGTTTAAGATGTTCAAACATTTGCTCATCAAAAGACAGACATCCAAATGAGTGCAACTGCTTAGCTATAACTGCACAGAAACTTGGAATTTGTTCAGAATTAGCATGAATGACAAAGCATGACAACTAAGCCAAATCAATCAATCAGTCAGTCAATCAATCAATCAAATCAATGGCAGACAATGTATGTGAACAGTGGGATTTGTGCCAAATCCCTCCATTAAGAGCACAACCTAGAGTGGACTTGACAATGGATAGCTGTTAGTAGTTTTCATGAAAATTCCAGCTTAGGATCAAAGAGAAGATTCAGCATCTATGATAAAGATATATTATAGCAGTAATGGCTCAAAGTAATCAATAATCAGTTGACCAAAACAATTCTTTTACTAGTTTCATTCTTTCAGTTCTGATGCAGAAGCTATCCAAGGTTTCGTGAGCCACTGGAGAAAACCCTAAATGTATTTCCTGAGCAGTCATGACCCCAAGGGACTTATGAAATGAACAGAGATAACTAAGAGGGATGACCACTCTTCAAACAAATGAGGACCCCATCTTCTTCAAACTAGTCCTCAACTTATGACCAGAATTTCTGTTGCTAAGCAAGGCATACGTTAAGTGAGTCACACACAATTTTACGAACTTTTTTTTGACATAGTTGCTAAGAAAATCACTGCAGTTGTTAAGTGAATCACATGATTGTTCATCGAATCCAGCTTCCTCCCTCCACATTGACTCTCCTTGTTGGAAGTCAGTTGGGAAGATGGCAAATGGTGATCAAATTACCCCAGAATATTCCAACTCTGTTATTCTATATTCTATGTTCCAAATACATGCCGGTTGCCAAGCACCTGACTTTGATCATGTGACTATGGTGATGTTGCGATGGTTGGAAGAGTGAGGACCAGTTGTAAGTCCCTTTTTTCAGTGCCATTGTAACTCTGAAGAGTCACTAAACAAATGGTTGTAAGTTGAGGACTTGCAACAACATCTTGCATTGCAACAACATCTTGAGTTCGCACCACACCAGCTACTTCTCTGGAGACATCTATTTGACTCCATTCAGATTGCATGAATAAGCCAGGATGAGCAAGGACTGAAAGAATACGTGGTAGACAAAGAAAGCACAGATAGAAGTGGCTGATTAAAGTCCAGAATCTAAAACCCGATCCCTTGGTACATTGGATGCCTCAACAGATTTTGTACTAAAAGCTGCCTTCAAGCTGGCATGGAGAGTGAGTGATTTTATCCTCCTAGAGCTTTGCAAGCTTATCTCAGCAGTCTCCAGCTTAAGATTTACCGGAAGAGTTGATAACAAACCCTGAACTATTCAGCCCCTGCTGCCACAAATACAATAACCTGGGCTGGAAACTAAGATTGCTCATTAAGAACTTGCTTGTTGCTTGGTTTATGACAGAAAATGGCTTTCCACGGGCTAAATTCAATGGCTCTTCTGAGTTTCCAGAAGAAATATAATGCTAGAAGATGAGGCTTTGACATGAAAATATTTCAGACTTTGCTTCCTTTCACTGGAAATCTGAATGGACTCATTTGTGATTTTCCATTTTTTCCTTCCCTGCTCTGCTCAAAAAGGCTCAACCTTTAAGATTCTACTTGCACATAATTGTGAATATCATCTTCTTTAACACCTCCATGAAACATTCTGAATTTTCGTCTGGCCATTCATATATCTGAAGAAGTCCTCATCCTTCCATCCCCATTGCTATAGCCTTAAGCTCCAAAGGAAAATAGCCATAATGTCTGCCGGTTATTTGTTTGTTTCTTGATTCCCTCAGTATACATTTGTACTATGTGATGTTCCTTTTCTAGGGGAGGAAGCATTTTCTTTCTGCACAAAGATTCTTTTGTGTCTATATCTGAAGAACTTCTAATGTACGGCCCATCCTAATAATAGGTGCTCTGTTCATAATAGGTTCTTGCTTCCTTATGCAAGCTCTTTGCTTTGATTTGAGTGATACTGAATATTAGTCAGAAAGGCACCCCCTGCCATACCATTCAGGCAGTAATTATTACTCCTCCTGCATAAAATGAAGGTGACAACACAGAGATATATATTGTCGCCTGTGTATCTTTCTTTTCGCCTTAGAGCAACAGCAACTGAATTTTTCATTGATTACCATGACAAAGGCTGATGTTTTCGGTGTCCTGGAGGTCTTTTTCTGATTGTAACAAGCTAGGAGCTGCAGTTTGTCGGGGTGGAAGGAAAACAAGCAGAATTTCCCCTTTGAATGAAACCTCTCTAAAGCAACTTGCATTCACAGTTGCCATTGGCTCCTGCAGTGCTCCCTCATGCCCACTAGGGGCTGCTGTTGAACTTCCAAAGAAAAAGAGCGGAGCAATACTAATATTAATACTAATACTACTAATAACAATAATAGGAGGAACAATTGACAGATCAGATCATTCTGGTGTCGATAGAGTCTTTTTTATAACCACCTCAGGTACAAATAATTGTTTCAGAAATCATGCCACAATTGGCTGCGTGTCATGCCCCGAAGAGGACTAATTCTGAAATATTACTGGCAGTGTCTTTTTTGCTTAGAAATCATATCTGGGTGTTTGGGTGTGTTGTATTGTCTCTGTGGATAAAATGTATATTTCCCAAACAAATGAATCCAGGGTTTTAATTAATTTCAAAGTGCTTCCCATGATGTCTTTTTAAAAAGTCTAATATAATAATACCATGATTTAAACTTGCATGATAAAGCCGACAAGCTGTTTTGAAAGCTTAGCTGGTGTTCAGACTTATCTTTAATCTGTACCTTATTGTGTTTACAGGAGACAAATTACATCAGTCTTTTTTTTCCTTTTCCTTTTCCTTTCCCCCCCCCTTCTCTCCCAAAGCTTCTCTCAGTATGATTTAAGCTGGGGATATATTAAGGATTGCCTTCTATTTTATGGGTTTTTGTGTCCTTACTGGTGCAACGAGTTTGTGTGTTTTTTTAAAAAAAATTTGTGGTGTTTTAAATTTGGGTTTTCAAAATATTACAAGGAAAATTCAAATAACATTGAAAAAGGCTTGAACATGTAAGCTGAAAAAAGAAAATGGCTATTAAGCTGGTGTACAATGCAATGATGTTTGAAGCCTCTGTTTTTTTAAAGCCCAATATCTATTGTTTAATAACTGCTATGCTGAGATGTTTTAAGGCTCTCATTTTTGACTGGGCTAAGACTAAAACCAGCTAGGCAGACATTTCACGTATTTAAATCAAATAAATATTGAAAAATTAATTTACAGTCATTTAATGGACTATTTTATGCAATAGAAGACAAAGCCATAATGATCTTTTTTTTTAAAAAAAGGCTCTTTCTAATACTGCGGTGTAAGATAAATTTTCTAATAATAAACATTTCTGCTTCAGCTTCCACTAGCATGACTTTCTGCTTGAAGAGCACTTAGGAATGGTTGAAAGGATTCCAACAGAACCCTCTACATGAAATCTTAGGGTTGTATCAAAACAGTTCCAGTCCTCTGTGGTCAACAGCTGATACACTTCAAGGACAGTGACAATATTATCCCATCCCTAACTTTAAGTTTTGTTTCATCTCTTTTGAAGCACCTGAGCTTCAAGACTCTAACAAGACTGTTTAGGTGAAAGTTGGCTGGACTTTCTAGCTGTGACATTGGCATGAGTTCTATTTGGAATTGCGCCACGATGGCGCAGTGGTTAGAATGAAGTATTGCAGGCTAACAATGCTGACTACCAGCAGTTTGATCCTGACTAGCTCAAGGTTGACTCAGCCTTCCATCCTTCTGAAGTCAGTAAACTGAGGACCCAGATTGTTGGGGTCAAGATGTTGACTCTACTTAGAGAGGGCTTTAAAGCACTGTGAAGCAATATATAAGTCTAAGGGCTATTACTGTTGCTATTTTTTACTTGTCTTTTGGCAGAACAAGAGCCAGTCCTTGATTTATGGCCACCATTGTGACTGTAATTTCTGCTGCCAAACAGGACAGTTGTTAAGTAAGTCACATCTGATTTTATGACCTCTTTTACCATGATTGTTAAGTGAATCACTGCAGTTGTCAACTGAATTGTGTGGTCATTAAGCAAACCTGGCTTCCCCCATTGACCTTGCTTGTTGGAAACTAACTAGGAAGGTTGCAAATGGCAATCACATGACCTCAGGATGTTGCAAACATTTGTAAACACATGCTGGTTGCCAAGCACCTGAATTTTGATCATATGACCATGGGAAAACTGATGGTTCTAAGTGCGAGGACTGGTCATAAGTCACTTTTTCAGTGTCATTTTATCTTTGAACAGTTGCTAAATGAATGGTTGTAGGTTCAGGACTACGAGTATGCAAAGCGTGAGGCTGTTAGAGGTTTTAATTGCTTTTTTTCTCCTTTTTGTGTGAAGTAGGACGAGAGATTTCGGATACTCCAACAGATTGAACATAATGCCACTGTTCTCAGTTCCCCAAGGTTGGAAAAAGTTAAGAAAATCAGCAAAATGTTTTGAAAAGTTTGGGAAATGGGAATGGATCCATAACTATTTGGTTCTGTCTGTCGCAATTGACAAGGTGAGAATGATCAAATATGTCAGTAAGTTATCTTTGAAAGTAACTGTAATGTATTGAGCTTAACGTTGTTCTGCTTATTCATTGCCCTAAAGTAGTTGAAACCTGAACAGACCCAGACTGTGTGTCCCCAGGGGTTGCTCGCGCAGGAAAATGTCTAATTGCTTATTGGCTGTCTCCTAGAGGCCATTCTGTGTATAGGCCTGTTGCGCAGCAGTATTTGCTGGCTTTGTACGTGTTCCGCTTGCTGTATGATATGCCTGTGCTTCTCTTCAATAAACCTGTTATTCTTTTTACAACCTATCTCTTCAATGCCTAAGAACCAAGTATACAACAGTAACCACATTAGAAGTTTGTTTCAGTTTGCAGAAAGATGCTCATATTGTTTAGAACAGCAATGGAAAAATGCTGATGTTGTTTGGAATCATAACATGCATTTGATTTTTCCCTTATTCATTATGATTCCCTTTTGTTTGGTGAATCTGTAGTTATCTGGGAGTTTCATTGATTTTTTTTGAGAAAGAAGTCCTTATATTTTCTTTGTCACAATATTTGATTAACCGTTATACCAAGTACCATACAGAATGTCCCATCCGTTCATGGATCAAATTATAATCTTAGTGAGAAGTAGAAAGTGACTCAACTGCTGATTTTCTATCTTGAAGTAATTCAGGAAGCAGACGCTCTTCCCTCAAAAGAGAAAAACTATGCTCCTGGTGAGAGAAAATGTATACGTCCAGCACTACTTTTTCACAAAAAAGAAGGGAAAAAAGAAACGTAACTGAGTCCTTTCTCCTTTTGATTCTGTACATCAATCTTGGAAGTGTGTCTCTCAAGTTGAACATGAACTGGCAATGGAATATGATTTGATCTGTAAACTGCCTCCTTCCTTATGAATGCATGTATGTTTCCTCCTTTTAACGTTAACAAATAATCTGCTTTTGTTTTGATGCAGCTCTGCAAATATACACCGTTCTTCTATTTAGAGTGTTCGCTGAGCATGATTTCTTATCACATCACTTTGCAAATGTTAGATTTGCACTTGCATAGTCTTTGTGTTGTCGAGGGCTGAACACTTGTCAGCCTGTGTGCATGCATGTCTGTGTTTGTCTCCTCTGTGTGTGCATGTGTGTGTGTCAATGAATCATATCATGCCAACTCAAATACAATTATATATTTCTGCTGTAAGACACACACACACACACACACACACACACTTACACATTAGAACACTTATAGGAAAGTATTTTTCATATTTCATACAGCAACTTCAATTTTGTAGTTTCCGCATTTAGCAATGCTTCAAGCTTGGAACTATATTTGGTTAGAAAAAAAGAAAGAAGCTAAAGTCCCTCTTTCATCTCCACACAATTTGTAATGAGGAGAAGACATAGACACCAATTGGAATAGAAGTGTTAGATCTTGATGAGAAAAAAAATAGGAGCTACCTTAACAATATGCACAGAAAAAAAGGGGGGAAGATTTCTTCCTTAGTATTGGGGCAAAACCACTGTAGATTCATGGTAGTTGAATGCTGACTACATATGTAATAAGCATTATAAAGCTGCATGCTTCAAAAAGGTATCATGATAAACCAACCAAACTGGGGTTTTTAGTTTCACTTCTCAGCCCTTACCTATCTTGTAACTTTGCAATGAAAGATTTGGAAATTGGAACCAATTACCATAATATGTGGTGGTTTGGTAAGAACATGTTCAACATAAGACAGTTAAAAGGTTTTATTGCTATTAGGAACATGTTAATGTCCTTGATAATGTCTTCAGTTGCTTTGTAATGTCTCTTGTTGAGGTATAGAATTCTTTTATCTTACTACATTATGCAGGAACTTAAATTCAAAAGATATTTGCGGGAACATTTAGAGAAGTGCATCAATCAGTTTCAAAGAAGAGAAAACGTTCTTAGAATAGCTTATAAAAGGATAACTGTCAGGTTTTGGGGGAGCTGAACAAAGGAACCAAGGTAAAAGGCATTTTACTGTAAAAGCACAGCACGCAATTCAATAAATATTCCATATAAATATAAAGGAGAAGAAAGTTCATAATTATCCAATGACTTACATATAATTTATGTAATACTTTCAAAAACATTAAGCCAGGAAAGCATTTTTTTTAGATTATAGTGTTCTTTACCCTTGGAGAAATTGTCAGCAAATGATATTGCTCTAAGAATGACTTGAATAAAATCTATAGGATCTTTACCATTATGTTATAGTGTGGGAAAAAAAATAAATCATCTGAAGAAGATAAGAACAGTTGTCCCCATTGTCACCTAACTTGGCCTGGGTTTTATCCTGCCTATCAGATGCAAGTAACCAAAGCCACTCATGAATAACAAAAGTCAGTAACTTTATTGCCTACCACCTAGGCTACAAGAATTTCCCCAGACTGCTTGCATTCCCCTGAGACTAACCAGATAAGGCTTCATGGATCTTGGGGGAGGTCAAGCTTATGCTGCTTACAGCATGCAAGAATTCTAAGCCAAGTCCTTGCTTGACCCCTCCTTTCAGACTAGTTGGCAATTTTCCAATGCTACCAACTAGCTCTTATGATATCATCGTTTCTAGCATTCTTCCATCCTTACTGCAAAGGAAAGAAGAGTTAAGAACAGTACTATCACTGCAATTATGGGCAGGAGAGCCAGCAATGGAAGCTTGTATATGTGGACAGGATAGTCCTGGTGGCACAGGGTAAGGAGTCCTCTTATCCTTCTCTATCAGCCACTGTTTCTTCCTTTTCTCCCTCTTCCACTATTCATTATTTCCCCATCCTCTCCTTCTCCCACTATTAAAATTCATTTTTTCTTTTGCTTTCCTGATTATTAGGGATAGCATTTAATCCATGAAATGTGTAGATCTTCCCCAACCATTAGAATTAGATCGGATTTAATATTAAACACATCACTGCATTTAGAATATAGGATTTCACAGATTCAAATATAATCAGCAGGTGGAAAAAGGGCACTGATAATTATCAGCATCCAGGTAGGGTGGGTGAAACACAGCTCTTTCTCTCTTGCTATGCTATGGAGGAGAAATTGAAATGGGTTTTGTTTTGGGTGTAGAAGAACTGTTTTATCTAAGCCAATTCTGATTTCCCCCCCAGTGCAGGACATTTCCGAGTCTGGCTGAAGCTTTATATTTATCTGCATGCATGCTTTTGATGCCTGTAATGATCAGGCCCGCCCCCCTGCTTCAACTGATATTATTTGCATTTTTAAAAACACCAGTGTGCCATCTCTGGCTTAGATTTCTCAGTGTAAATCTGATGTTTATATTTTTATTCATTCATATTTTGTGTTTCCAGACCACCCATCTCCCTCAGGAAGGGGCTCTGGGCAGTGTAAAGTATAATATATTCTGTGAGATACATTTATCTATTTACTTCATTATATCGGAAGTAGTCTTTCTTGGAAGAAGTCTTCCTGAATACTGTGAGTTTTGCCTTTGAGTAAATGGGTAGAATTGCACATTTCTGTATTTATATCCCACTTTTTGTGAACTAACTCTTACAAGGGAGATTAAACAAAATACACTGAAAAGCAAGAGAAAAACCAAACCTTGTAAACATTTGTTTTAAAGCACACACCCCAGTTAATTAAAAACAACTAAAATAGCATCAACAGCAACAACATTGAAGAATCAATAATAATAGTAATTGTTTTAAAGCAACAACATTAGCAGGCAAAATTAAATGTTGTTGCTTTAGACTGTACTGGGCAAAAAAATAAGCAAAAGCCAAATTAGCTAGTTAGCTTTATGTGATGACTGAAAAGTACTACAAGCTGTTAAAGTATGAATAACAGTTTCAGTTGATATAAAAGTCTATTCCTCACTTTGCAGTCTCATGTCGTGTCCTAGGGGCAATTTTGGTCCAACATAAAAGCATTCCCACATCATGTTTCTTCAATCTCCTATTTTTAGTCTTGAGGCCAAATGGATGTTATATAGCACATCCATTTTGTCTTATCTATCCCAATCTGCCTGATCTAGAGATTTTTATAAAAATATGCACATTTTGGTGATCTTTGTTGGCCTAACAAAATACTGCTCTAAACGGAATTTAGAGACTTTTGGATAGCTCTCCAGGAGACGTAAGACTTTGTGCCGATTCATAGTCTCAATCCATTAAGTAAATTTATCTAATTTCGTTTTTATCTAGTATAGCATCTAAAATGTCTTCCACTTCATTAGCATCAAAACTATCTAGCATCATTATATTTCTTGTGTTTAACTACTAGGAACATGTATTTCATCTGAGACAGAGGAGGCTTCAAATACAGGGGGACTTATGCTTCCAAAGTGGAAGATGTTTGCTCTTTTCGGTTGTCTAAGAATCAATTAATCTGTCAATTTGATTTATCTAAGAGCACTAATCATAAAAGCGACTGACCCCCATGATTGAATCAAGTAAAAATACAGAAATATACCTGTCTCTCTATATACAAGTTTATGTATTACTGTATATGCATGTAATAATGAAAGTATCATGCATTTTTACAAATATTCACATTCAAAGTGCATTCTTTTCATAAAAGTGACTTTTTAGTACCCCTATTTTAATTGAGGGATCATAAAATTTGACGTGTGCACATATCAAACGATAACTGTCTGTAGTAATCATATTAGATTGGCAGCATAAAATTACATATGTTTGCATTAAAATATGAATCAACTGATTTCTTTCTCAACCCAATCGCAGCCTCATGGGAGTGTGTTGGATGTAAGCTTCACAGCATCAGATAAAACCTAATTTGAATATCTGAACCCCCTTCTCATTCCATCTTAAAATTGCAAAATTAATGACTTCAGTATCAAGGCTGTGTTTCTCTCTCCATTCCCCTTTCCTAACATTGCACCTGAATAGAAGACAGAGAGATATCAGAAATTTTGAACTGGTCTAAGAAAGGTGTTGATCTAAAATGGAACATATTTTTGTTCTTATTTCTTTTCCTTTTTTAATTAATTGAAAATGACCATGTATGTTTAGCTTTCCTGTGGCAAATGAATATGTTAATATTAAACTAACACTTTACTTAATATTTCATGGTTTTTTTTGTCTTTTGGAAAGAATATGCTGGGGGAAAAATACAAAGCTCTCACTTTCCAATTTTACACAAGTTTACTTGGAAATAATTACTACCGACTTCAATGTAGCTGCTTTTCAACCACATATAGGATTGCAGCCATAGTAATTTTACCTAGACATCTTTATTTCTCAATAGTTCCCCTCTTAGCCTGCAGGCATACTCCAAATCTCTCTTGTCTTTAAACAGAATCAATTACCATACACCCATTGGAGGAAAACTTGAAGTGATTTTCTTTTTTTAAAGAATGGTGTGTGTGTGTGTGGGGGGGGAGGGAGTTAGTTTAATAAGTTATTGATACTCCCTCCATTTCAAGAAAGCAATAAATTTAGAGCCCGTAAGTTCATGAATTGTACACATCTGTACAGCTTCAGCAAATAAAGATTGTTACCATAGCAACGGCCACACCGTATGGAACATGCTTGTGAAATTCAGAGCTTCATATTAAGGGAATCCGTCTGCCTCCCGCACTGGACGGAACATGAAAATTTGTTTCTTGCGGCATCGTTTTTCTATGCCATGTTTTTAGCATTTGTGTGTATCTTTAATTATAGCCCTTGCTCAGACCCCTTTGTTCTAAATTACACTCTTATCATTTGAATTTTGCATTGTGTAATTTTAAAATCAAAAGCATATAATCACACAGCTTTAATGATTATGAAAAAAATGCAGGCAACCCAGCAACAACCTTGTTCTCTTGTGAGCGGAGTCTGGCTGAACATCCTCTGTGAAAAGCGTCCCTTTCTTCTATTACTCATATGATTTAAAGCTTTCATTTCCAACTCCTTTCTGGTTCTCGTGGCCTACTCTGTTCTCTCTGTTAAAACATAATGGGACTTCAGTGGGAAGAATCGGCCAACGTATTCTCCATAAATACACGTCCCTTAAGGAAACAGGTACCATCAAAAGAAGTAGTGAGAAATAATCACTGATCTTCTGTGTTTTACACTTTCCACTGCAATATGGATTATTGGATCTTTTCTGTCCCTTGTTTTTCTTTTGTAAAGTCCACATCGTGAAAAGCAGAGATGGTCCGGCTATATACCCTGTTTCCCCGAAAGTAAGACATCCTCTGAAAATAAGACCTACTTACAGTTTTGCCTCTCACTGAAAT
>JANHFO010008604.1:38406-49251 GCA_032468095.1 Pareas carinatus | reverse complement strand
TTGGTGGGTGGCAACCTGCCAATCCGGGCGCCCGTAGTTCCCGCGCTGGTGTGTGCCCTCCCCCTGGACACAACAGATATCCTTGTTTGTATGCTGAAATTGATTTCTGAATGCTTTCTTCACCGACTGTTCAAAATAATTTAAAATAGGATCATTCTCTCTTCATTTCACACAATAGGATACAATATGATTTTATGTAGCATAATTATTCTGAATAAACTATATATTTTAGGATGCAATTCTGCATCCATTTATCCTTGAGAGCCTGACAATTTGATGATTCCGAAATAGACAGGCATCAATGTACACTGCTATTTCTCTCTTTTTTACTGAAATATGCAAAGCCAATAGAATAGGAAAGAAAGCTGCAGTAATCACTGATTAATTTGCAAGTAAATACATAACAAATTGGGTCAAGCAGGATGATTTATAACTTCTCAAACATTGTTTTAACATGAACCCACTGTATTCCATTTTTATTTCTGAAAAGTGAGCAGCATATTATATCCTTAACAGTATTCAGCGAGAAATAGACGAACAATGAGGGAAGTCAGGCTGAAACTGAGAAGTAAAACTGAAAATTTTATAGATGATTTTTGAAGGGTTAACTATGTCAGCCCTTTACTTTTGTAACTAAACAAAAATTTGCTTTGCAGTAAAAGTGGGTATAAAAGCTGAATTTCAAGACTTATGAGCTTAACTAGAAGTGAAATGGAGGTGTTTAGTGGAGCTCCTTTTGGTTCTTAAATACTTAGGGAGATTTATAGGCTTTTTTAAAAAATATTTTTTTCAAATGATACCAGAAGCTCTGATGATGGAACGCAGTATTACAAACCAACTCGACCCACAGCCTGGAGTTTGATCCTGATAGGACTTGAGGTTGACTCAGCCTTCCATCCTTCCGAGGTTGGTAAAATGAGGACCCAGGTTGTTGGGGGCAAGATGCTGACTTTGCAAACCACCCAGAGAGTGTTATCAAGCATTATGATGCATTATGTAAATCTAAGTGCTATTGCTATTGCTATACCACTGTGTCACATTTAACTCTCTCCTCAGCAGAGAACTCCAATGAACTGTATCAGTTCCATGCTCTGCTTCTGTAATAGTCTAAAAAGAAGAAGAAGAAGCTATTTTCATGTTATCAGACTTATTTAGTGCATGGTTGCTAGAAATCCTGCAACTCCTGATTTAACCTCTGCCAATTCTCAGCAGTTTCACGTGAGAGCCTCCTCAAAGTAATCCAAGTAGTCCAACCTACATTTACACCTAACACTGGTTTTAATTCCTGATACCATAGACTCTTTGCAATAGTGGCAAATATCTGTAGCTTGGATATAGGATGAGAGTGGAGGTTCGTTCTCCAAGCTTGTGGGTTGGTTTCCAAACATTTCACTATCAGGCTAGAAAACATCTTCAGCAGTTTAGGGAATGTCAGTGTCAATCTTGGTTTGTTTAAGATGGAACAATGAAAAGATGGAACAATGAAAAGATGCTTTAAACAGTAATTTTAAAATTTCATTAATGAGTCAATGAGTGTATACTAACTGAAAATTGGCAACCACTATTTTCTAATGATCAGTACATAAATATATTAATTAATAGCAAAGTTTAAAATATATGAATGTAACAAAATATAATTCAAGGATAGTTTGTTTCCCCGGGGCATAATAAATCTCTGATTGTATTGTATTGTTTAAATCTGATTAAATCTGATGTCATGTATTTGAGAGTATTTTGAAGCTTATTTGAGTGTATCAGCTGAATAAATTAACCTTACTTGGTCATATATAGTGGTTAACAAGAATCAAGGGCTGCTTTTAAACAAAAGTTTGGTTAAAATTAAACAATATTATAATTAAATGAATGTGTAAACAGTTTAGAGTCATGAACTGCCCGTAGTTACATAAGTGAGATGGACAGTGTAGAAATTCAATAAATAAATAAACTAAAAATAAACAAATTAATAAATAATTAACAACTAAAATAAATGTGTGATCCTCATAGTTGAATCTTAGTTTTAAAAGTTCTGATTTGTACTGTAGGGTTAATACATACTCTGGAATTTAAAACACAAATGCCGCTTTTTACTTCATTGAAACTTACGTGGATTAAAATCAATGTTAATTACCTAAAATTAAATTTGTATATTCTTTTATTGTCTCAACAATTTGCTTTATTAAGGACATTCAGTTGTAATATGTATTCTGTATGAGTATTTCTTTTAACATCCTCCTAAAATGCAGAGGTTTTAAAAATATTTTAAATGAATGTATTCATGGAAAGCTTAAATACTCCATAGAATGTGCGAAATGGACCAGTAGCTATAACATAAGATGTGCCTTTTTTCTTTGGCAATGATAATGTGTACAGTTTTTTAAACATAAACTGTAAAATGATGAATTCTGAATATGTGCTGCTTGGGTTTTCTCGATAAAACCCCAAAACCCCTCTGTGATTCTGCTTCTTATTAGCTGCACTATCTCTAAACTGTTTTTGTAGGCAGTTTTCTTTCTATGGTCGCACCAATTTTTGTCATGATGGAAATGATGAGGTAAAAACATGACCAAACAGATGAAGAGGCTGAAATAAACTCAAAATACTGTAGGCGGGAAGAAGAAAATTGTTCAAGTGTAGTCTCTCAATGGATATCTTCATTATTTCACAACTCACCAAGAAAAACATACCCAAACAACAACAGCAAGCACTGTATGCAAGCATTTTAATGCTTTTGTGGTAAATCAATATACGTAAGGTCCTATATCTGCTGTGGTAACTAAAGTAATATTGGAACTTGATTTTATAAAGGGGTAACTTGTGTGATAAAGTTGATTGATGTTAGCAGCTAAAGGAACAATAACGAAAGTAATATTCAGCTTTTGACAATCTATTTAAAAGAACTGAGCACCTTTAAAAGAAAATGAAAAAAAGCCCTCACAACAAAGGGGAAAAAAAGCATTAATATATCCCCCAGATGCGATAAGACCTTGGCTGGAATATAGCTGTGAAAGAGAAATGTGGTTGCTGAGTTTTTATTCAGAAAGCTTTCAGAAGATCGTTATTTAATTCAGTATTTCCATAAGGACTTTAATTCAGTCCGTAAGGTAGCTATATAAATGTGAAAAGTGATATGGAAAGAATCAATAAATCAAAACAATGTTTTTTATAATGTCAGAGTTTATATATGTCAAGTTCTTCTGTGTTTTTCAAGTTGCATTCTGTGGAATGGATAAATCAGTTAGATATTTGATACCTTCATGAAAAGATCAAGAATCTGAAAGAAACTAGGCGGTTCATCATCACCAATCATTTCTGATCCACTTTATTTTCAAGCCAACCTCAAGCTTTCTGTTGAGAACTCCAATTGCTGATATACACTGTGTACTGTGTACTGTGTGAAGGCAGACAAACAGACACACGGGGTTGAACAACACAACTGTTTATTCAATGTAACATGAACCGACACAAGGGAACACTTTCTCCATGTCTCCTTATAACTTACATTTAAACGTCCCCGGGTCAGACGGCCGACCAATCGCAGCATGAAACGCCTCTCTGCTAGGCTCCCATTGGCTCCCCCAAGTGGTTGTGACTTGGCCAATGCTGGCTTGCGGTTTTTCTCGTGCTGCCACCCATAGAACATAACATACACAATCAGTATCAGTTAAAAATGTATCTATACAGGAGCTAAAACCACTAACCAGGATTCTCATCCCTGTGGAGGGAACTATAAGCATATGCTTAGTCTGAAGTATCATCTGGTTATCTTGGCAAAGTAAGGAGAAGTGCCATTGCAGGATTCAATCTGAATCAGTCACTGGGACCAGAGGTTTTGTCTTCTGAGGCTAGAGAGAAGTTCCCTGAAGAGGAGCCCCAGCATGAATCCAAAAGCTCGGAAGAAATTCTGCAAAATTATCCTGGGACACTTATATTGGCCTTCAATCGTGAGAAGTGTCATTGGCTCATTCTTTGAAGTTGATAGAACGTTGCAATTTTTAAGTCTTGGAACAAAGTCTAGCCATCTGGCCAGATGTTGCCAAAATTTAGGGTACAATTTTTATTTTCACAAGGATCAGAATATATATTTTTCCCCCAGGCTGAAAGAAACAATTTAAAGTGACAAGACCAGGATCCATTTGGAGGGAAGTTTTAAGAAATAATATGCATTTGGCTCTTAACCCCTCCCAAAAAACCACTTCCCATAAAAGTAATTAAGAAGGGCACAAAAATGGAAAAATACTAGACGTGAGACAATAGGGAATATAATTTGTTCTCTAGATAAAACTATGAATTAGTTATGTAAGGAATGATTGTACAACAGAAAATATTTTTGGTTTAAATTCTTGGATAATTTTGAAAAGATATTATCATTTTAAATAACTAACTCAAGGGTTCTTAAGGGGTTCTCAGTTAAACAATGGATAGTTGGAAGTCGGTGGGTCACATTTTTTATTTAATTTGATCAAGGTAAAAGGAAAACGCTGTTAAAATTCTGAGGCTTGTCCTTCATTTTGCTTGTGCAAGCCCGCAGTAGACAGATGTTTTACCACAGTTGAGACATAGATTAATATGTAATTGCTCAAAGAGCATAAATATAATTCTTACTCAGCCCTAGCACCTATTAACTCATTAGTTTTATTCATGGGGGAGAAATATACATTCATTTATTATTTTAGGAGGTTTCCTGATTTTTAAGGAAATGTGGATACTCTTGTGTAATTGCAGAATTGGAGTTATGGTTGTGAATTGAAACATTCATGAACTGTAGTTTTATCCTTTGGTCTGATTTTCCACAACTGTATAAATATATGTAAAATAAATGTTTAAGAACAAACAGATTCTTAATACATAAACATAATTTCCAGATTAATTTCCATCAACCTCTTCTCTGGGGTCTCTTTTTCTGGTTGTTAAAACTGACTATCACTCTTCAAGAGCCATTGGAAGCATTTAGTTGAGTTTCCTAGGAAAACACACCCTGTAGTGTGGCTTTTATAGGGCATATTATTAATTTGTATGTGAATGTAGGTTTGTCTCTTACTAAATGCCAGGTGCCAGAAATCTATATCTCTGGCAAATGTTCACATGCTTAAAAATGACTCAGCATAAACTATAGAAAATAAGGCTTATATTTTACTTTTTATTCCCTGTTCTTGTTTTATTTCTATGTTTCTTTATATATCTTGTTTAATGTTCAATTAAAAATGTATATAAAAAGGATTTTGTGCAACAAAAATCTAAGCTCAAGGACCAGAAATCAAAACCTGTCAGAAGGTTGGAAAAAGTAACTATCAGAGCTGGAAACTAACTAAAAGGGTTAGAAGAGTGCTGTGTTTAGTTTGAAAAATCAGACAGGTAAGTTGTTTGGAACCCGACCGTCAAAGAGACTTACAGGTAGACAGGAAACCCATTTTGAGCAGTGACAGAAAAATGACCTTCATTCATTTATCATCTTCAAATGTCCAGTCACAAACCACAAACTAATGCCAAGGAGACAACAAAAGAGACAGCTGTCATATCAAAACTGAGTAACTATAACATTTTACCGGACTCTGTGTGTTCTGTTTCAAACTACTTTCGAAACGTGACCTTTTGATTTTCTCCTTTGAAATCCCAAGGACTTTGGAGATATGTAGGGCATTTCTGAGTGATTCTCCTTAATGATATGTTTATCAAATCTTCTTTAATTTATCGGGTGTTTGGGAAAGTTGGAGCTCCATAGTGTCCCATATAAAAGGTAAAAGTAAAGGTTCTCCCTACATAGGCATGCTAGTTGGTTTGACTCTAGGGGCGGTGCTCATCTCTGTTTCAAAGTCCAAAAGCCAGTGCTGTCTCCATGGTCACATGGCCAGAATGATTGAATGCCTAAGGTGCACAAAGCGTTGTTACCTTCCCACTGAGGTGGTCTCTTTTTTTCTACTTACATTTTTACATGTTTTCAAACTGCTCGGTTGGCAGAAGCTGGAGTGGGTAACGAGAGCTCACTTCATTACGTGGCGCTAGGGATTTGAACTGCCGAACTGCTGGCCTTCTGATCAACAAACTCAGCGTCTTATCCACTGAGCCATATAGACAGTGCTTTTTTTGTAAGAAGAAAGGTGCCGGAACTCACATCTTGTTAATCTTTTATTTCAAAAATTATATATTCAGTTCTTAACATAAATTTAAATTATTGCATTTAAGGCAAAAAAAGTGCCAGAACTATGTTCCGGTACATTCTATGCCAATAAAAGCACTGCATACAGACATATGTTCTAGAAATCAAAGACTTAGTTTTCTTTTCTTAAGGCTAAAATCTCGTTTTCTTCATCTTTTCTTATAATTTTTTAGTTTCCTGATAAACCTTATTTCCATCTTCTCAACCTGTTCCATCTTGTCCAAATCTATCTCTAACTACAAAAAACTGTATTCAAAAGGGATTTGAGAAGCATACAATAAAATGGAAGGGCTATGTCTTACATTTTTGTTGATGGGCTGTTTCAGTTCAGTTTGTAATGAACTATTATTACACAATCTTCTTTACAAAACCTATTTGCCAAGCTGAGGATCCGCTGTCCCATACTGTGCATGTACAATTTTTGTCCGTCCAGTTAATCGTATATATTTGCATCTCTGTTAATTTCATTATATTATTTTAGTCCATTTCTCTAAGTGATCAGGTGAATTTTGAATTTTATTGCTGTTCCCCATGGGTTTTTGTGTTGTGCTTGCTAATTTGATAAACATTCCCACCTCCTCATTCAAGTTGTTAATAACAATGTTGCACTGTTGTACCAGATTGGCATTTATATTACCAGGCATCTGTGTTAACTTGGATCAAAGAATGAATAACCTTAAGGAACAAGAGGCTACTATATTTAGAAGGGTATGACTTATTACAGGGATGGCATTCTGTGTTATGATATGGTAAAAACAAGGTTGACAAAATTTCCAAAAATCATTATGTTAGAAATGCTTTATGTAAGGTATGGGGAAAAACAAGATCAAAAATTTATATGAAAATTCCAGAGTGGGTTTCTACAAGCGAAATACTATTACATCCAAATTGGCTTGATATGGAAAAAATTTGGACATACAAGGATATTTTGGATACGGGGGAGGGAAGTTGAAGTCTAGACAAGCTCTGGAAAATCAGGGAATGAATCTTTCATGGCGGTCATATCTACAATTAAAAACTAGGCATGATAAAGACTTAAAAACAGAAGGGTTTGAAAATGGATTGACAGAATTTGATGAACTACTGTTAACTAATGATGAAAAATTGATAAAGAAAACATATAACTTTCTGTTAGATAGAAGAATGGAAAATGAACTAGTCAAAGAGACTATGATAACATGGGCAAAAAACTTGGGTTATCCTATAGATATTGATAAATGGCAGAATTTATGGGAGAAAAATTTCAGGATGACCAAAAGTATAGCATACAAAGAAAACTTATATAAGATGTTTTACAGACGGCATATGACACCATACAAAATGTCTAAGATGAACAAAGAAGTGTCAGACAGATGCTGGAAGTGCAAAGACAATGCAGGCATGTATTATCACATATGGTGGACGTGTAGCTATGCAGAAAAATATTGGAAGAAAAAATATAAGTGCCAATTAGATATGACAAAAATACAGATAAACAAGACTGTAACCTAGGAGTACCACACATGATACTTATCTTCAGGTTGATTAGAAACCATTGATACGCACTCTTTGATAACAATTTCAAGCCAGTTATGTAATCTTTTGATTGCCATTCATATCGCATTTAGCTAAGTCACTAATTATAATGTCATGGCCTACTTTGCCAAATGCTCTGCTGAAATCAAGAAGTGTTATGTATGTAACATTTCTAAAATCTGCTAAAATAGCTTTTGTGAAGTTCTTGGTGCTCTCTGAACTTAGTTCTTTGCTTACAGGCATTTCATTATCCAACTAGGTAATATCATTGGTATTAGTGAGTGTGGGATTTGCTCCCAGTTTCTATACAGCAGCTTGCCCTGCCAGTGATTGTGGGAGTGTAGTTTTCTCTTTGGTAGTTCCTTGATTGTAGCATTGGTTTTTGCTTGATTGTTTCTCTAGTGTTAATCCTTACTTATCTGGGTGTTGGCTACCAAAGGGGATTTGTTTTTACCTTTTTCTGTTTCCTTCTTAGCTTTTTGTTGTCTATTTTGCATGGTGTGCAAATATGGTTTATTTATGTATCTATTGATGGCTGATTTGTCTGAATGCCAAGCTTCCAAATTCCTTGAGTCCTGACACACGTGGCAAAATAAATTCTGATTTTGATTCTGATTCCAGGAATTCTCTAGTGTTTGAGGGTTTCACTTGGTCTAGGATGCTCACAGTTTCCCAATTGAAACTGTGGTTGAATCTGTCCATGAGCTGCAAGACTAAGTGTTTATGTCTTCTTTATGTCTAATTTGTATTCATGGATGTGCTTTGCTTTTATTCTCCCTGCCTGTCCTATATAGATTTTCCTCTTGGGCTACTGGATCTTTTGGTTTACTTAAGATGTTTTGGAGGGCTTTAGCTGGTTTGTGTACTATGCTGATGCCTTGTGATTATAATAGCCTGTTGGTTGTTTGTGATGTATTTTTGATGTATGAAAATGTTATTCTGTTGATTGTGCTGTAGTGAGTTGAGGGGTCAGGTACTTTTTTATAAAGTTGCATAGGTAACCATTTTATTGGAAGATGTTTTATAGGTGGTCTGTTTACTTTTTCAAGTGTTTGAATAATATTAAGTGTCTGAATAATATTCTTACACAGCTCCTATTATGGGAAATAGGGCTCTTACTTTGCTTATGCATTGGTTAACATATATTGTTTCTGATAGACTTGTGTTTCTAATTGTCATTGTTTCTTCTGCTGAAGAGGATATCCAGGACAGAGTGTGTGTTGTTGTTGTTGTTTTCTTCTTCCATTGTGAATATTATTCCTTTGAAGATATTGCTTATTGTTTCATGTATCTTCTTCTGTTGTTCTTTTTTATCAGTCTTTTCAGGTAGATCAGACAGGAAATATAACCAGATATGTTAATTCTACTTTATTGTACAACTACATTAACAGAATCTTGCAAGTACAATTCTCCCATCTCCTTTGCAACCCAGGAA
This sequence comes from Pareas carinatus, assembly GCA_032468095.1. Taxonomy (NCBI): domain Eukaryota; kingdom Metazoa; phylum Chordata; class Lepidosauria; order Squamata; family Pareidae; genus Pareas; species Pareas carinatus. Next base: position 40,147 of record JANHFO010008604.1, on the reverse strand, counting down.
ATTAGAAATTACTGTCTCTTCGGTTCTCTAGGCAATATCTCTTCACTTTGTCTCCCCAAGTCTTTCCTACATGCCATTACACTTTTTTTATTATGACAAAGGTATTGTCTACATACTGAATTTATACTTTTGCTTGAATGTGTGGTGTTGTGTATTGTCTTGCATCTTGCACAACAAGAACTGCTTGAAAAGAATGAGTCTATCTTGCAAAGTATCAATTCTGCCCAGAGTCTGGGAAGAAGCGGGAAAATCCTAGCTCCTGATTGGTCACAGCTGTGACCTGTCAGTAAGTATAAAAGGGAAGCTTGCAAGCTTGCAAAGCAGCTTCTGATGACATCTTTTGTCTGTGTTCGAGTCACCTTGCTATCCTCTGAATAAATCCTGTTTTGGTTAACTCAAGCCTCGTCTCTGCCTTCTGCTCACTACATAAAACATGGGAGTGCCATAGTTTCTAGATTTTCAATTATAGGCTCTGTTATAATGCCTGAAGGTGGTGATTCCCTCCATGTTCCTTTGATTGTTGATATATTTGTTAATCAAACAAATGTATTATTGTATTGCAGTGAGGCAGAGGCGGATGAGGTTCATGATTCTGAATATTTTGATCTTAGTGTGTTTGGATAGGTCAGGTTTGTAGTCTAATTCTGCTGCCGTTGATTCCTTTGCTATTTCTGGATCTATGAACATGAAGAGAGCTATGACATCAAATAAAACATTGCTTTCATCTTCTCCTATTTTTAGTCTTTGATTTTCTGGAGGTGCCGTAGTGGGGAATTGAGTGAATATGTGCTCCCCGCTATGAGATATCCAACCTTTTTTGTTTAAAAATATTTTATTGATCAAAGGAACAAAAGAGAAAGTTTCTTGATCAAATGTAAGATTTGTCTGCCAAGAGTAATTCTTCTCAAATTTATGCTTTTTCAAAGCGCTTATAGATATCTCTATGATATCCTCCAAAAACCCATTCGATAGACTGCTCTGTAGTTCTTTGAATTGCCAGGCAAAACTGATAGTGAAACATCAAGGTTACCAAAAAGTAGTATGGCTTTCTTATTATATAGATCAAGATTATGCAGGCTCTATACTTTTTAATAGTTCTGTACTTTTGCTTTGGGGCCTGATGCTAAAGTAGGATAATAGACAGTACTTCAGGTAGAGTTGGAAGAGTTGGCTATTATAGGATTAGTAATGATATCATACTTAGTGGAATCCAAAATAAAATAGCATTTTAAAATGACTAAGTTTAGGCAAAAGAGTGGAAGGCTGTACAAGCAATCTTATCAAAGGCTTTCTTAATGCCAGGATCAAAGGATTTTTGATGCTGTGGCAAAATCAATATGCTTACAACATCACTTCCTTGTCACATATTGATGAGGCCTGTTTTATCAAAGTGGATTTCTAGTGGAAACATAGAAAACTAATGGCAGAAAAAGACTTACTGATTCTTTGGGTCTTCTCTTTGAGTTTTTTTTGTCTTTTTAAAATTATCTATTTTTAAAATTTATTTTATTTTTAAATTTTTGTTGGGTTATCAAGAAGTGTGCAGAACAGTTTTTTGGGGGTGTTTCACATAACAAATGCATTAGTTGTCTTAAGAATGGATGCACATTTCGAAATAATTTTTCTACTATTATCTTTAGTTCTGTATGTCCTACTGTCCTTTGTCTGTTCTTTCTTTCTTTCTTTCTTTCTTTCTTTCTTTCTTTCTTTCTTTCTTTCTTTCTTTCTTTCTTTCTTTCTT